>APFE031692559.1:0-10863 GCA_000404065.3 Pinus taeda
ATCCATATGAATATACCTTGCTTGTGTGATCTAAATCCCATTAAGAAACTCAAGGTCCTAGAAACATAATCATTTGTTGGTAAAAAAGTTTAATTGAAGTTTTACCTAGGGTTCAACCTAGGGTGTCAAAAAATGTTTTCGTGTAGTGTAGCATTTTGCTGACATTTTCACTCCCTTGAATCAAAGGTGTGTCTCACCCAAGGTGAGCCAAAACCATAAAAATATGTAGGTGATTTGGATTTAGCTATATAAAAAACTTGCACAACCATTTATACATTCATTCATAACTATTTAACTTATACATTTAACAAAAAGTAACCATATGTAGAGAATTTTAAACGGGGGTGCAAAACACATAAATGGTTAGAAAAGACCCCATTCTACTTTTATTATTAAAACATCAGAGCCTGATTACACCAAAATCTCACCATTACATCTTTTATACATTACAGACTTGTGTAGAGATATTAAAATTCAAAATAAGTATTGAAACAAGTCATTACATGTTCATATCTACATGTAAGTAGTCTTTTTCTCATATAGCTCAGATTCCAAATATTACAAAAAATTGAAACTTTGCAGCACAGTCCAAACTATACAACATTGTCTAAGATTGAAATAGTATCTAAACTTTGTAGCATTGCCTAACTTGTTTCTCACTACCTTTCATCTTCTTGCATAGTTATGCTCACTTGATCTAGTCTTTGGTCCCTTGCTCACTTAATCCACGTTTTTCCAATATATAGGTTAGCTTCCTTGGTTCTCTATTTGAATATATCAAAATAGGCTCCATCTTCTTTGATTTGTGGCCTTTGTTTCGATCACACAAGTCCCAAAACAAGTATTCCACTGCCACTTTCATTTATGGTGGTCTAATTTCGAAAGCTTTGTCCAAAATGTCCTCCAGAACTTCTATTCCTTCAAAAATGAAGGACCCAACATTATTATATTATTAATCTAAACATATATAACATATTAATATTAATATGTAACAATATGTTAATAAGTATAGCCCATGGGCGCTCCCTAATGCCGGTGTAAATGGAGGAGATTAGTGGACTTGGTGGTTGTTCCTACCACCTTACAGAGGGGATTACATTAAATGGAAGGGGTGGCATGGGCACCCCTGTGAATGTAGAAGAATCTGAGTATATTGCATCTCATTAACCATGATAAGTAACATTTGGAGGAGGAAACGGGGGTGGAGGGTCTATCTTAGAAGAAATATCCCAGGGAAAAAGATTGAAGCCCCCAAAAATAAGGTTTGGCCTTCCTTTTGGGAGAAATATAGTTTAGCTATAGTCAATTAGTAAAAATTAATATGGGAGTATAATTGCTTGGCATCCCTAAGAGTGACTATGGAGGGAAAGGATATGAGAGTGAAGCTATAAGTGAGTTGTTTAAGGAAAAATTGGGCATTGGTTCTATGCATCTCAGGGCTAAGGAAGTATGTTGGTTGTTCATATGATATTTTAGTTGTAGACCATTGTTTATGAGTTTCTCTCAATGTAATTGGTACACAGGGACCCTCACTAGTATTCTCTTGATGCACAAAGGTCACTGCATCTTGGATAATTCTTAAGTCTTCTTATATTTACAATTTTGTCTTTAGTACTTTTCTTGGCTTCGACTATTATCTTTTAGTGTTGTTTTTTCATATGGACTTGGTTGTCGTTTCATTTGCATAGTGGGACTATATTCACACAATGTGGTAGCTTTCATTTTACTTTTTCCAAACCCTACTTGTACTAGTGTTGTTTAAATATCTATTACTAGATTTTCCCACTTTGGAGTTGGGTATGTGTCCTTTTGGGTTTCATCATCCCAGTCTTGTTAACAACTATGACTTTGCCTTATCTCTACACTCAAATTTGTGTTCTTAGCCATTTATGTGTTGATACTAGAAGGATATGCATGTTTGACTATAGGTAGTACCGACGCATGAGAAGTATGTGTGGGGGGAGGATACAACCCATAAGGCTGAAACTAAGACCAACGACATTCCCAAGATGATGCTAAAACCTTTCATTCTGTTGTTCCCAAAGAAATATATAATGAAATTGAGCAGTTGGAAACCCTAACAGCTAGAGATAGGTAGGCCTACTCAAACTTAGAGATAATTGATGAACTGTGGCATTGATTTCCTTACCCTAGCCATACGAAGGGAAGGAAAAAGGAGTACTTCAACACATTTTTTAGAAAATTATATATTACAGAGAAATGGAATACATAAAATATATTGCAGAAATATAAACACAGAAAACACATAAAACAAGAGAGACATAGATATATGTGGTTCACCCAATTTGAGCTACGTCCATGGAGAAACAACAAGTCCTTCCTTTTATATTATCCAACAAACTGAAGAGATACAACCTCTAGAAAATCTATTGTAATTCCCTCTTCATCTCACACAATCTCCTCTCTCTTTCTCACTCAGAATACAAATTTGCATAGGCGTAGTACAATTCCCTCATATATAGTGAAGTGTTTCCTTCTAGGGAGGAAAACCCTAAATTAAACATAAATTCTACTGTGAGATATCCACCTAATGAATGACTTAGATTGACTATGAAATTACAACATTTTACAAGGCAATTTTACATCTATTTTTAGCTTCACGCGCACTACCCCCGATTCCCTGCCAGGGAGGGCTCCAAATAATCATCTTTGTCACTGCCCTAGACCGTGTGGTTGCTTACATTTATGGGTGGCATTTCCGCCACATTACAAAACAGGGTCCAATGCGGTGATACCTCAGAATAAAGGAGATAATCAGGCTCCACAACAAACAATCTCCCACCTGGAGATTGGTTATAGCAACTCCATCGTTACTTCATTTGTTGGAAAATGGCTCCACTTTACACCTAGTTATTTCTCATCTTCATCATCACCCTTGAAGACTAATTGAAACCGAGTAGAATCTTAGTTTTTCCGTGGTTACAACTTTTGTTAATATATCTACACGATTTTGGCTAGTGTGTACCTTTTCCAGCTTCAACTGTCCATCTTCCAACACTAACCGTACACAATGATACATGAGCTATGCATGTTTTGCCTTGGAATGAAATGGATAGTTCTTTACAAGATGTATTGCACTCTGGTTGTCACTGTATTCTTTGGAAATGTTCTAAAGAAATTGGGGAATACTTTCTTCAAACTTTAAGTGATGTAAGAGCATAGGTTTCATGGTGAAAGTATAAGACAATAGTCACTACTAGGCTTCTTCAGGATCAGGAACAGGGAGTGATAGGAGAGTAAAAAATTATTGTGTAATAGATGCCCCCTAAAGCATGAAGTCAGAGCTGAGAGCGATGGCTAAAATTATTTAAGATGGAGCGAGGAATTGGAATACCAACATCGAAAGACTTGCAACTCAAACATACATGTACAATATCTGAAATATGATAGTCATGCCTAATAAACATGAGAGGCATATAAAAATACATGAATACATGATATAAGTGCAGTTATCCATCAAGAAAAGGATCATGTGCATGGATCATTAGCATGGATGCAACCATCCCACCCAAAGGATCATATGAAATAGACCCACAACATGGGTGCAACCATCTGCATAGAGAGGATCAAAATGAAAAGACCCACGGTGTGGTCGTAGCCATTTGACTGAGCAGGATCAAAATGATACCCATGGCATGTCTGCAGCCATTTGTCTAAATAATCATGTATATAATCATGAATACTATCAACTCCTTTCAACCTAGACTTTTTCGATCTAAGCCCAAGGTCTTCTGCTCCGACACAACCCAATCAAAGTACAAATTCTAACATGTGAATAGATGTGGTGAAGTCGAACATGCTAGAAAATCACTTGATTATCGGCCAATGATGTGAACCATTAACAATTGCGAGAGAAACCACCCATAATGTCATTGGATCTTAATGTACTCTCAATACAATTAATGAAGTGTGAATAAGGAACTAAATTCGAACACTCGCGAAATCATTTGATTGAAGGCAAATGATGAGAACTTGCCATCGAGTGCGAAGAACTTTGCATTGAGTTATGCAAGCTCTAAGATACTAGAAGCGGGTTTCTAGATCAACTTCCTGGATAATGAGCTAAACTTGACATGAAGCGATCTCTTAAAGGAAGGTCATAATGAATGCTTTATCATTGACACGAAATGGGAAACACAATGAATGAGAGAAATAAAATATGGTGACATATGATCAGACAACGTACATGTAGGAAGACTTCTCTTGAACATGTGGATGACATGACTCTAGAGTTTGGCAACATTTGACATCATAGGATCAGAGGTCATGGTGACATGGAAAAGATCATATGAGAGGTTTACAATGGATAACCCAAAACCTAGGGAGGAAAGTGATAGTGTGAGGATGTTCCAAAAACCAACATGAGTAACAGATGGGTGTCGATGTTCAGGGGTGACATGTTGCCTCAAGTGAAGAATACAACTAATGAAATACTTCCAATTTTTCCCCACCATTTCTGGAGAGTACGCTAGTTATTTTTATGCAAGCTTGACGGGGATAACATATGCTTGTAATATGAGTTCATCCTTTAGATGGATCCATCCTAGTAAGTTTTACAATCTCTAGAAAGGAGTAGCTCAGCCTCATCATAATGACAAGTCCTATGTCGTTTTAATATTTTAGCGAGTCCGACAAAGGTGAAACTCTGAATCTTTTTCATGTTTACAGAGTTTGAAAAAGACATGGAAAAGAAAACGTTAAGGGGGCCATTTTTGCAAGGTTGTCCCTCAATCCATAAAAGGTAGAAAAAAATACTCGAGAGAACCTCCTAGTCATGTTTGACTAAGGTATTCCTTTTTCATAAATAGTTTATCCTAGCCCAAAAATGGGGTAAATGTATACTTGGTAAACAATGTCTTGCAACCTTTAACGAGTTCAAAATGACAAGAGCTTGATAATATTTTCATATTTTGAGAGTCAGAAAAGAGCTCAAATATGGCTCCCTACTTTTATTTGCTTTAACGAGTTTAAAAGGGAAAACTACTCAGTAATCTTTTCATTTTTTACGAGTTAGAAAAGATCTTAAAGGTGACTTGTCCTAAATGAATGAGTGGTATAAAGGGATAGCAACTGGTTCTAGTAATGATGGAACTACTCAACACATGTAATGATCAAGAGGTTGGCTAATAAAACCACTCATCATTACAGTTCCTTAAGAAAGGGTAGAACAACCAATTGAAAATGAGTGATCATCCAAATAGATAGTGGCGATGGAATGGAACAACCAAGGCTCATCTAGTAGAAATTAGTTGATAAAAACGACAATCACAAGATGTAAATTGGGTATGGGTTCATTTTTACACAAGATTGAACCATGCCGAACTCTGCTTGAATTCGGTTTCATGTTTACATAAGCATAAAATGAAAAACTATGCTTGAGCTTGGTTTCATTTTTTTACAAGCTTGAAACAAAAAACTATGCTTGCAATAAGTTTGCATTCCCCTAGCATAATGACTCAATTCGAGGTACATGTCCCCCAAGCTTCATTTCATTTAGTTAGGTGGATGGAATGAAGGTCACTCTCGAGATCCAAGAGAGACTCAACTGGTATTTTACGATATCTTAATCAAAGACTCGACTTGGAAAAGGGAATTTTTTTCATTTTTTAATGAGGTTGACACAGTAAAAGAACTATCCTAGGACATTTGCTTCATTTTTTAATGAGGTTGATACAGGAAGAAGCTATCCTCAAACTCCTTGATTAATTTTTTAACAAATTTGACACAAGACAAGGAACTATGCTCACACCCCTTGTTTCATTTTTTAGTGAGCTTGACACAAGACAAGGAACTATGCTCCGACCCCTAGTTTCATTTTTTAAGGAGCTTGACACAAGGCAAAGAACTATGCTCCAAGGTCTATTCATGGACCATACAGGAACATGGCTCCAAGAGGTCCTCACTAGATGGGAGAAGTACGCTTCGGGAGGAACACATGTCAACTCGTACAAGTGACAAATCAGGTTCCAATGCCCCCAGTACATAATATACTATACCATCTATGTGATCATCAACAGATGTGGAGATGGAACGGGTGGCCACATAATTGACCTGTGGTGGGGAGGGTACTAGTTGAAAACAAGAACCACTAAAGGACGAGGATTTCATAAGAGGCAACCGGTGACCAATGAACTACAATTGATCAATGGCTATGATTCTCCCTTCATGTGGAAAACAGACCACATGGATAAGTGAAGAAACAAGAGCTCCCATGACATAAACATAGTCGCATTCAAGGAGAAGATTGAAATCTAAGGGACGTTGTACTACCATCACATCTATATAAATGGTATTTCCTCCCAAAGTAATAGGGAACTTCAGAAGGATCCCTAAGGGCTGACTGGTTGCTTTGTTGAAAGCCAACAAATTCTGGGTGACAGGCACAAGCTGTGGGTAACCCAAAGATTGCCAAGTAGTAGAAGGCATGATGCTAATAGACATGCCTTCATCCAATATAGTGCCATGTACTACCATATTATAGGCTTGTACTATGATCTAGAAAGACACATAAGATAGAAGGCGAAAAGTAGTCAATTGACTCTAATCAAAAGAAATAAAAGAACTACTTGATGGGGGCATCATATGATTGTCCCTATGCTCTGTAGGAATAGGAGAAGGACTCTCCAAAACAACTGGGATGGGAGGGCCACTCTTCAATAAATGAGAATCTGAGGAGACAAGAAGAACATGAGCAATATGATAACTACTCCACATCCATCCACATACACAAAATACAATTAAACAAGACATGTACAAATGTAGCAACGAATAGACTCATACACACAAAGAATTATTTCACACACATACAAAGAATACAATTAAACAATACACATATAAATGTAGCAAAGAATATATTCTCACACAAAGAATACTTTCACACACATACAAAGAATACAATTAAACAGACACATACAAATGTAGCAAATCATAGATTCATACACGCATAAAGAATACATTGATACACATACAAAAAATACTAGTAAACTAGACACATACAAATGTAGCAAATAATAGATTCATACGCACATAAAGAATACACTGATACACATACAAGGAATACAAGTTAACAACACACATAAGAGTGTAGCAAAGAATAAATTCATGGACATAAAGAATACATTGATACACATACAAAAAATATAGGTAAACAAAACACATACAAATGTAATAAATAATAGATTCAAACACAGATAACGAATACATTCATACACATACACAGAATACAATTAAACAAGGTACATACAAATATAGAAAAGAATAGATCCATACACACAAAGAATTCTTTCACACACATACAAAGAATACAATTTAACAAGACACATACAAATGTAGCAAAGAATAGATTCATACACACAAAATATTTTCACACACATACAAATAATACAATTTAACAAGACACATGCAAATGTAGCAAAGTATATTCATACACACCTAATGAATACGTTGATACACATAGAAAAAATACAAATAAACAAGACAAATATTAATGTAGCAAAGAATAGATTCGTTCACACATAAAGAATACATTGATACACATACAAAGGATACAAGTAAATAAGACACATACAAATGTAGTAAATAATAGATCTATAAACACATAAAGAATACATTGATACACATACAAAGAATACAAGTAAACAAGACACATGCAAATGTAACAAATAATATATTCATACACACATAAAGAATTCATTCATACACATACAAAGAATACAAGTAAACAAAACACATACAAATGTTGCAAAGAATAGATTCATACACATAAATAATATATTTATACACTTACAATGAATACAGATAAAAAAATGCACATATAAATGTAGAAAAAAATAGATTCATACACCTAATAAAGAATATAAGTAAACAATAGAGACATAAGTATAGTAAATAATACATTCATACACATATACAAGTAAATAATACATAGACAAATACAATAAATAACACATTCATATACATACAAGTAAACAATATCCATACACAAGAATACTCAAAAAAAACATACACAAGCAAATAATGAAGGAATCTTGAAAAATACTCAAAATAATACAAACACCTATTCATAAAATTACATTTATATACACAAAAACAATGAAACCACTACTCTAACACTCAGGTTATACTCAAACATTACACTCATAGAGATACAAATAAACAATGAAGGAATAAACATAGAAGAATAAACACTCAAAAAGAATACATACAAGTAATACAAATACTCTCTGTAATACATTCACACACACAATATAGAAATAAATATCCTATTCATTGATACAAATCAAAATAAAAACCCAAACAAATAAATTCTAACTATTGAAATGTAACAAATAAAAACATTATTTCAATTCTCAGAATAGTACATTCATATACATATAAAACACAATCCAAAGCATACATTATAACCCAAATACATTCATTGATATATAGATATATCTAAAAGCATTAAAAATACAAGTAACCAAGACACATACAAATGTAGCAAATAATAGATTCATACACACATAAAGAATACATTGATACACATACAAAGAAAACAAGTTAACAAGACACATACAAATGTAGCAAAGAATAAATTCATACACATAAATAATACATTCATACACATACACAAAATACAATTAAACAAGGTACATACAAATATAGCAAAGAATAGATTCATACACACAAAGAATTCTTTCACACACATACAACGAATACAATTTAACAAGAGACATAAAAATGTAGCAAATAATATATTCATATACGCAAAATACTTTCACACACATACAAATGATACAATTTAACAAGACACATACAAATGTAGCAAATAATAGATTCATATGCACATAATGAATACACTGATACACATAGAAAAATACAAGTAAACAAGACACACATTCATGTAGCAAAGAATAGACTCGCTCACACATAAAGAATACATTTGTACACATTCAAAGAATACAAGTAAATAAGACATATACAAATGGAGTAAATAATAGATTTATACACACATAAAGAATACATTGATACACATACAAAGAATACAAGTAAACAAGACACATGCAAATGTAACAAAGAATAGGTTCATACACACATAAAGAATTAATTCACTCACATACAAAGAATACAAGTAAACAAAACACATACAAATGTTGCAAAGAATAGATTCATACACATAAATAATATATTTATACACTTACAATGAATACAAATTAAAAATGCACATATAAATGTAGCAAAAAATAGATTCATACAGCTAATAAAGAATATAAGTAAATAATAGACACATAAGTATAACAAATAATACATTCATACACATATACAAGTAAATAATACATATATAAATACAATAAATAACACATTCATATAGATACAAGTAAACAATAAATAACACATTCATAGATACAAGTAAACAATATCCATATACAAGAATAGTCAAAAAATACACACACAAGCAAATAATGAAGGAATCTTGAAAAATACTCAAAATAATACAAACAACTATACATAAAAATACATTTATATACACACAAACAATGAAACCACTACTCTAAGACTCAAAGAATACTCAAACATTACACTCATAGAGATACAAATAAACAATGAAGGAATACTCAAAAGCACACAAAATGAGACATTCATAAACATAGAAAAATAAAAAGTCCAAAAAAAATACATACAAGTAATACAAATACTCTCTATAATACATTCACACACACAATATAAATATAGAAATAGATATATCCTATTCATTGATACAAATCAAAATAAAAACCTAAACAAATAAATTCTAACTATTGAAATGCAACAAATAAAAACATTATTTCAATTCTCAAAATAGTGCATTCATATACATATAAAACACAATCCATTCATAAATAATAAAACCAATAATACACAAACATTTAGATATAATAAATTAATATAAATAAATAATACAAACATTTAAATATTTACAAAATCTCAATAATATATTGGTATTTAATTTAAATTTATAAAAATATCAAGCTAAATATTAAATAATATCTATTTCATATAAGGAAAAAATATAATATAAATATCTTAATAACATATTTATACTTAAATAATTGAAAAGATAAAAAATAAAAATAAAAAGCCAAAAAGAATGAAAATCAAAACAAACAAAAACTAGAAATTAAAAAAATATATAAATACATGTTATAAATGATATATAATTTATGTGTATAAGAGTGGTTTTTTCATTTATGTGTATGTCTTGAAATAATATTAAATAATTTATGTGAAAAAGAGTGATTTTTCCATTTGTGTGTATGTAGAGAAGATATTTAAAACACGAAAAAATGTTAAATAATTTATGTGATTAAAAGTGATTTTGTCATTTGTGTGTATGTGAGGAAAATGTTTAAAACATTAAAAAAATGTTAAATAATTTATGTGAATAAATGTTAAATAATTTATTATAACAAAATAGTGTATTTGCGTTTGAGAAGATTAAAGATACTTTAAACTAAAGATCATGAAAATCATGAGCACAAGGAACACAACTCAAAGGAGGGTTACAATTTAACCTTCCTAACAGCCTTTTGGAGGGGTTGAATTCCCCTCCACAAAAAAAAAAACCTACTCCTATTATTAATGATAGCTTCTATTGATTTACATTCTTTGATGGGCCCATCTAAACAACAACAAAAAAAAAATACAAATTGTTGTAATTACAACTTTACAAAACATAAAAAGATATAATGTCTTCAAGGAGCAACTTGGTATTGATAAATTTTCTGCAACATACAACATTGAAATGATATTGTTAGTATACAAACTTTCTAACAACTAATAACATAACTAAATGCACAATTCATAAAGAATATCAATATATATATA
>APFE031692562.1:0-10296 GCA_000404065.3 Pinus taeda
CAACTTTTTATTTGACTTACTATAAAACAAAAAACAAAATAACTAAAATTTTAAAGATAATAATAATAATAAGATTAGTTTCCATCGATTATGAAATTGACTTATTTTTCCCATCCATCCAAGATATTTCATGCATTTCATTTCATAATAACAAAATTCCAAATCCCTACCAAAAACACATAGTTTCACATATGCAAAGAGCATAATGTATTATTATATTTTCAATTATAATAATAAATGGTTTTCATAAAGTTGGAAAAGTGGACGTAGCTTAAAAAGGATTGTATAATGATGATTTATATATCACTAAACTCTATGGCATAGCAAGGGAACTATTTACTATAAAACACAAGGTATAAAATTAAAATTTGGATTATGTAATTGGTCAAACATTCATTTGTCAAGCTAAACTATTTTGCCAATAAAAGTGGAGGAATGGGTTGTAACAAAGCTTATAACATGTTTTGTTATGTGAGGGTGTAAAGATAATTGGCAGAAATTTGATAAGTCATGTAACAACTGTATTTATCAAATATCGTAGTTATTGGATAAAAATTAAAGATATCATAAGAAAATCAAATTTTTATTCTATTCTTTATCTTAGATTTATTCTAAAACCAGAATAAAGGATCTAAGATATTTGTACTTGTATGAAATTATGAATGATGTATGCTCATGATTTTGATAAGAAAAACAAATTTAGATTTATGTTAACTCATGTAACAAGAGAGGTAGGAGTTTCTAAATATTTAATTTATTCATATCAAAATCAATAGTCTTTTAAACCATTAAATTGGTTATTGAATTGAACGAATTGAAGTACAATTGAAAGAAAAGAGTCATTGAATTGTAAAAGGGTGGAGTTTCAAATCCTTTGAAAGTCAATTTTGAAAAATTGCCAATTCGAACCTCCCCAAAATTGAATGAGCTCATTTTCAATGTCGAAATCATTAAGGATTTAAAATAAATTGAAATAAAAAAATAAACACACTTTTGGATGCATAACCAATAAAACCCAACATCCCAAGGTTGACAATTAGGAAACAAACGACATAAAAGAAACAAGGGAGTGTGTACATATGGGCATAAAAAGTGCAAAATATAAAATGGATAAAAAAGAAACACATCTGCAAAACACCAATCAACAAGTCAAAGAATTATAAGACTCCTTACATGATTTAGATTATTGGGTTTTGATCTTCACAAGCAAAATAATCTAAAGGACAAATTGATTGAAGCATTTCAACTAAAACTAATAAAAACTGAACAACAAATTTCACACATGGTTGATGCGGCATATGCAACAAATGACCTCATACAATTCCTTCATGCCACTTGTGACATGAACAACCTAATTTAGATTGTTGATGTTACTTGTGATACACATGACCTAATGGTTGATACAAATACAATCAAAGATAATGGTTGATAATTCCTTAACAAACTATGAAAAGGAATTGTACCTTGAATTGATGAATGAATGTTTTGAGTCATAAGAAGAAACACAACATGATAACGGCATCATAAATGTGAATTTGAAGTCATAAAAGAAAACATGTATGAAGAAAATAAAGTACAAAATAATCTTTCCAACATGGTTTTCAAACCTTGGGAGGAATTGCAATTCAACAAGAAACAACTTAAATTATGACTAAGGCAACAACGTTCATATCCCAGATTACTCTGAACTAGTTCAATTAGTGAGTACAAGGTTTATGGATTAAAAATTGAAGGTTTGAGAAATTAACAACAAAAAATAAAAATAAAAATAAAAATGTTGATGATACCACTGAGGATAAAAACATTGAGAAAATTCATAATAAATGTCAACATTATTATAGAGTTGACTATATGGCAACATTGTGTTTTTTATCTCCATCATTGTCTTCATCATGGAAAGACAAATCATCTTTCAGATAAATGCTTGAAAGAAAAAAAGGTTATGAAAATAACTCATTACGATTTCATGAAAGTTGCATAATTCATAGAGTGTAATGTAGACAAAGGTAAAGACACATTTCTATAGAGATCACAAAAAATAAGGTTTTCAAATAATTGTTCCAGATGTTAATATTGGGCATGATTGGATTCTAGGTCTACATGTCTTTTAGGTTGAAACATGAATCAAAGACAATACTCTTACACTCAAGGGATAGGGTTTACACTAACGAAGACAGATTGAACTCTTTTTCATATAAAAGGAGCAACTATATTATGAAAATCGTTAGTGGTTAGAAAAACTACCACAAAAATAATGAAATTTGTTAGTGGTCAATCAACAAAACCACCAAAGATTGTGATGAACCATTGAAGAACAAAAGAATCCAAAGGCTCAAATTTGGATCTCTTCAACAATCTTCTCACTTAGTGCTTGATAAGGGGGATATCAACAATGATAATCAAGGTTCAAGTTTTGAAGTCCTCTCAATCAAAATTCAATCAACATTTGGAAATTCCAACATGACAACTAGTCTCCTCAATAGGCTATCTACAGTGAAATCAATTATTCATCAAGATGTTGTTCAACACCTAATTGTGTGTATATTTAAAGAGAATTTTGATGACCCCATTTATTCACTAATTCCAAAATGGTGACCTTATTTGTTCACTAATTACCAAGGGAATGTTTAAAAAATGATAGTTGTTCACTTCCAAAGTTTTTGCGCTCTTAAAATTTTATTTGAAATCAACCATTCAATGTCCATATTAGAAATTTTTCAAGAATATCTTTATCAAAGCTCAATGAAATTTTTTTAGAATAAAGATTGACGATAATACTAATTTATGCATGAGTTCATGTTACTTCACTAGTATAATTATTTAGACTTGTGATTGATTGAGAAGAGAAATATCAGATTGTGAGTCACTGAATAATCACAATGTCCAAGATCACCTTCTTATGAGTTGTCATCTTTATCCACAAAGAGTTATCAATGAGATCTAGATCTAGAGGTGGTCAAATTCATGCATTAAAAATTAATATCATTGAATGGATACATGTGTTGAAAATCCTTAAGCATTTTTTTTCATTGTTATCTCTTCAAAATTCATTTCAAATGAACCATTCAACATCCATATTAACAATTTTTAGGCATCTCTTTATCAAAGCCCGGTTCAGAAATTTTAGATTGAAGATAATACTAGTATATGCACAACTTTATGTTACCTTACTAGTCTAATCATTCAGAGTTGTGATTGTGAGTTGTAATGTTAGATTGTGAATCCATAAAAAATCATGTTTAAGATCACTTTTTTATTACTTGTCATCCTTATCCATTGATGAGGTGTTGTCATTATCCAATGATGAGTTGTCAATGAGATCTAAGATCTAAGCTCTAGAGGTGATCAACTACATGTACTATAAATTGATACCATTGAATGAATAGATGTGTTGAGAATCGATTAGAGCCTTTTCCACCAAGTTCTCGTCTCTCGTTCTATTCTTAACAAAAACCAAAGGGCTTGCAAAAGCTACTAGAGTGAGTGTTTGGATTCATTTTGCTTTTCTACCACAAGAGCACATTCAAAAGTCTCCTTAAGAAAGGCGCTAGAAAAACAACAATACATCATAATGTAACGAAGGTAGCAAACTTGAATTAAATTTGATGGTAAATACCTTTTCATCCAAAAAACTTATTAAGACCAAAGCTTGGAGAAGAGTTTGATAAAGTGATAGACTCTCTACTTAAAGAATTGTC
The DNA here is from genome assembly GCA_000404065.3 of Pinus taeda. Lineage (NCBI taxonomy): Eukaryota > Viridiplantae > Streptophyta > Pinopsida > Pinales > Pinaceae > Pinus > Pinus taeda. The sequence continues at coordinate 3,699 of APFE031692562.1, forward strand.
CCAATTGCAATGAACATGCAAAGAGATTTTTGCAATATCTAGGAGCGTAAAAACAATCACAAAAGGAAACTATGAAATCATTATAAACACTGGAGAAGTCCTCATTTAATTCGACCATCAAAATGAGCTCAATTGAGGAGTGCATTTCAATAGGGATACCTTGATCTCATCAATGCAGTGCAAAATCCTCCAAATGTTGCATAACATTGGCTACTTTCTCATCATCGAACTGTGTTCGATAGGCCTAGAAATAGATCTTAAAGTTGTGAATCCAATAGTCAACCTTCTCCCCATACATAATGTCATTAAAATGGAGGGGGTGTGCACATCACGTTGAAGCATTGAGCATGTTTGTTGCTTGGTAAGGAGATAAAAGAAGATATGTTGGCTATCATCTTAGCTCTCCTAAGTGAGGAACAAGTGCTTAGGAAACTATGAAGCAATATCACATTCTTTATCATGATGAATGAGAATGCAGCGAACACACATGAGTGTGATGTAAGTTTATTTGTGTTGTTGGTGCACAAAATAAAAACCTACATAGGTGTGCCATTGGCGCATAGAGGATCTAGGAGGTAATAACGAATCTGCAAGCCATATATGTCAAGGAGGCAATGTGATTTTAAGAAATAGAGCAAGCAAGGCATGGATCAAGAACTTGGCAAAAAGAGATTTAAGCTCTCTCAACACATGTATTCATCTCATGAAGTCAATTTATTTTACAAGGATGTGAACACCTTGTAAACTAAAGAATGACAACACACTTACACCTCACCAAGAATAAGAATGATAACTTATAAAGAAGTGATCTTGGACTTTGTGATCATCTAAGAACTTTCAATCTAAAATACCCCCCAATCACAGGTCCTAATAATTATACAACTAGGGCAATGATAATTAGGGCATAGACAGGTATCATTTGAATCATCAATCTGAAACTTCTAAATTAAGTACCGATACAAATATGTTGAAAAACTATCAAATCCAAATTTTGAATAATCATATGAAATGGACTTTGAAAGAGAGAAATTTCTAAAAGTGAACAACTACCATGTTTGAACATGTCTTGATTACTTGATCATTTGCCAAATACTTTGGCTACAAGAAAATAGCATCGTCTAACCATTTGGTGAAAATAGGATAATCATTCTTCTATTGGTGAACAACTAGACTCACCAAAGTTCTCTCTAAATTTAAACACAACTAGGTGACATAACATCCCAATGAATAACTAAAAAACAATAAGAGGGCTCTAGATTACATGATAATCATCCGAAATATGTTGATTAGAAAGGATTCATCAATTGAATTGTAGATGTCTTGATGAGGAGAACAACTACAAGGCTAGAATTCTCAAATGTTTATTTAATTTTGAATAACAAATTTCTTAACTTGAAGCCTAACTACCACCATTGATATAGAAATGGGCACTCAAAATTCAATGCTCACTGAAAATTCATTCTAGCTACTTTCTTGCTATGTAAATAAAGCGAGTCATAACACTAACTTTATTCATGACCATTCAAGTTGGAACTTTCACCATTCACATCATTTATTCCAATAGCATGACCTCCCTTACATGGATCTACAATATTAAACATCTTGGGGAAAACTACCATGGATTCACATTTAACTCGACAATTTCCATCTTACATATCCACGAGTCTTATGTGTCTATAGAGCAAATCTATGTCATATGGCAATAGATCTATGAACTAATATGTAAATAAAAAATAAAATATTACTCTTCCCTCTATATCTCATATTATAGATGCAAATAAATATTCTTCAAAATACATAGTTAAACAATTGCATATTAAACCAACAAGGAAAAGAATGTTGATTGTCTTTATCTTTGCCATTACATAAGATATCTACATATTTGCTTCCACCATGGGGTGCACTCTCATGGATAACTACCATGAGGCATTACAATACCTCGCATTCCATTAATCACTATCATTGAGTTATCAGCCCCCTTAAGACTAAAGCAACTTTAACAGCATGGTGAGAAATAGAACAAGAAAAACACAAGACAAGAACTTGCTAGAAAAAAAATTAAGCCATATTCATCCCATGGTAGCTATTTATAGTAGAAGGATGTGACCACCTTGTAAACCAGAGAGTGCCAACATATCAACACTCCATCAAGGATAATGATGACCACTCATAAATAATTGATCTTACACTTCATGACTGTCTTAAGACTCCCTCTAAAAGATTATCAAAGTAAACATCAAGGATAATGATGACCACTTATAAATAACTGATCTTAGATTTCATGACTGTCTAAAGACTCCCTCTAAAAGGATCATCAAAGTGAACAAGGGAATGTAACTCTAAAATGCTATAAAATCCTACAAATATCACTCAGAGATATTTAAATATTAAAATAAAATAAATAAATAAATTGGCATGAACTTCATGCTCTAAAACCAAATGATATAGGTAAGGTGTGCAACAATGCATAAAATGATTAAAAGAATGCAAAATGCTACAATACAGAAGATTGTGTAATTGTTCATTAACGATGTACACCTTATTTTCTATTATACATATTTACAGTTTAGTAGAACACCTTATTTTCTATTATACATATTTACAGTTTAGTAGACAAATAAAGCCTCTTTTATTATTAGGATTTTTATTTATATTTGATAGGAATATTTTTATTTAAATTTGATAGGAATTTTCCAAAAAGAATATCTTCACTTTATTGATAAAAAAGTTTGACTATATATTTTTATTAAAAAATTTCTTCAAATCTAATAGAATTGAATGGCTTCATGGCTTCATCTTACTAATAGCAACTTTGATTATGGAATTTTGCCCGTAAGAGTTTTTGACCTATTTTAAGATGACCCAATGAATCAGAATTTTGAAAACATTAGTAAATCAAAATAAATTTGTTTCATCGAATTAAAAAATAAATAAACAAATATCCTCTTTTAAGGTTGTGTTTATCTACTTATTAATTCACACATTATGATTTGGTTAAAAAAAATGACGACGGTGATGATAGTGGTCTAGTCTTACCAATGCGCTGATAAAGAATACTAGCATTTGCAGCCAAGGATGCAAAGGAAACGCCGTAAGGCACAGTGTGTGTAAGAATATTGAAACGTGAATAGACCTTAGCAGGTTTTTTGTGAAAGGAAGGGTCGTCGATGCCGAGTTTTAATTTGAGGAAGGCATGCCGAAACCGCTGAAAAGGAATGCAAGTAGCTGCAAATATGCATTGAACCTGTCTAGAGGCCTTTGTTTGTAGCTGGTAAAAATTGTGGAGTTATAGGTGAAGATAAATGAATGAATCAACGCGAACGGGCAACCATATTGATTTGGACAGGGCCACCCAAGAAATGTTTATCCAAACCAGAAATTAAATTAGTATGAAGATATACCGAAAACATGTAGTATATTAATTAAGGTCAATTGATTTTGTCAATAGAATATGTTAAAACCCATTGACAATGAAATGGGCGTGAGGATATAAACTATCAAAATGGTATTGATCTTGAAACATCCCTTTTTAAGTTTCAAATGGAAAACACAAATAGGTGCGAAGACTCAAATTATCAAAATGGTATTTGATGTTGAAACATCCTTTTTTAAGTGTGAAAGGGAAAATACAAATAGTGTATTGTAACATCCTTTTTTCAAGTTTGAAATGAAAAACACAAATAGTTGTGAAGACACAAGCCATGAAATGGTAATTGATGTTGAAACATCATTTTTTAAGTTTGAAATGGAAAATACAAACAATGAATTGTAACCAGATAGGTCCAAGAAGGAACACAATAGCGTAAAGAAGATTGTGCTTGTCATTCCATATTTGAAGTTGTAGGAAAACATGGTCGAGGAAGCGAAGACATGAAGAAGCAGCAATGGACCTGCGAAATGTATGTTTGGTTAGAATTAGGAATATGTAAACCAGTTGCTGAAATGTATCAGTAATACTTTGCACGCGAGTTGTGTTAAAATGAAGCTGGAAGCAATGGAAATGAAGTTACCTTTGCTATGGGGATCCATATATTGTCAGTGGAAGATGAATGGTGAATAACGGCAGGCTGAACACCACTTGGAGGTTAATGCGCAGCTGAGGTTGCATTTGTTTTTGCTTGCCAGGCTACTTGTCATTGTGTAGGCAGGTTATTTCTGATTCCATGTGGCCTGTTGCAAAAGAAAGAAAAGGTTATAATGAGATGTATAGATAATATAAAGACATTCTAATATTTGATCATTTCACCAACATTGATTAAAGTTGGTTGATGTTGAAAGATATGAAAAGCACGCTATGAAATAGAATTAGGCAACTAAATGGAGGGAACCTTTTGTTGATGTCAAAGCATGGGTTGGAGCAGATTATCTGGAGGCGGCATTGAACGAAGAATGTCTTCTGCGTGTTTTCTGCGAGCAATGTTTTTCTTGTCCTTCATTTTACTGTAACGATCGAAACTGAATGCGGGGTTAATCCGTAGAGCCTGCAGAGAAGGGACTCTTGAAAGAGCTGTGAATATGAGACCTTGACGTTCTATTTTTCCAATGTCAATTGTTGCCTTTGGAAGTGTCATACCTTGAGATTTATGTATGGTTAAAGCCCAAGCCATCTTCAATGGAATTTGTACACGTCCATTTCTTTTTACTGCTACAATAGGTAAGTGAGTGGGGTTTCTTTCATCCCAAGGAGGCCCAATGTATTTGGGAAAATCCACGATAACAAATGTTGGAATTTGTGGTGGTGCAGTTGATTCTTTGTAAAAGATGGCTACAGTTTCTCCGAGGGAACCATTAACAAGTCCGGCTGAAACCCAAAGTTTGGAAGTTAGCATAACTTTTTCGCCATTGCATAGAAATACAATTCGCTCAAGTTGCTCGTCTTCAGAGGAAATACTGGAATATGTGTTGTCATCTTCAGCAATGGATCTTGCAATCGGAGTGTTTAGAGATTTCATCATTTGCTTATTATGGACCATTGTTTGAGCATTTGTTGGAAACAGATGCATGGAATCCTAGAATGAACATATTTCTTCCTCCGACAAAAAGGAATTTGTGCGCGACATGAGTACGTTGTAGTCATCGATTGTTGGATTTGCATCTCTAATGTTCTGGAGAATGTTCCTGAAAGTAACCTGTGCGATGTCATCGCCTTGTTGACGAAATATCGTGTCTAATGTGATGACTGTGTTGAAGGTGTTCCACAGTGCGCTTCCATGGCTCGTCCCTGCATACAGAGGAATGTCTTTGACGGGTGGCAGCTGACCGAGATCACCAACCAATATTATGGAACAGCCACCGAAAGGGGTGTTTCTTTGGTGGGGAAATGCTTCCCGAAGACGTTCATCAATATGGCTGAGAAGCTTTGGCCCAATGAAGCTCATTTCATCGATTAGTATGTATCTTATATGTTTGAGTTCTTCTTGGAATTTTGCAAGAGCATTACCTTCTAAGGGCGTAAGATCCTTTAGAGGAAGGTGTAGAGCAGAATGGATTGTCGATGCTTGTATGTTGAAGGCGGCAATCCCTGTAGGGGCGAGGAGCATGATCGGCGAAGGTTCTGGGCTTGCTAGGCCCATGAGCATATCTTTGATGCAATTAATGAGGAGGGATTTTCCCGTACCAGCAGTGCCTTGTATTATCATTCTGAGAGCGGGTAAATAATCCTTACTAGAAAAATGAGTAGAAATAATATTTAGAGCTTTTCTTTGCATTAGAGATAATGTAGCAAGGGTCGCCAGGATATGTCGATGTGTTTGAAGAATGTGGTGGATGGAGCGGTTATTCTCAATGAATTGTACTGCATTATTTTGTAGATCCAACGGGATAGTGGTATGATTCCAGTTATGGGTGTCATCAAAGCCACGAAGACCAAGCATGTCAAGGTCATTTATGAGAAGCTCATTTGTTGGGTGTAATTGGGAAAGTAATTCCCATTCATTTATTTCCATGGTGTCTGTTGCACTAGTTTCATTTATAGCTGAGGTATCATCTGTGACAAATTCAATATCAGATAGAGTGCGGTGTTGATGCCAAGGATTGTAGAATGGACGAAATGTTTCCCAATTTGCGGTGAATTCTGCAGCAGAATCTCCTATATCCTGTATGATATGGCGAAAAGGTTTGTATAGCATAAGTTCAACCCTGCAAAAGTTAGCGTAGCAAGGTTCAGTTGTGGATGGTATGGAGGAGTAACATGGTATGACCCGAACAATTGCTTTTGTAGGCCTTTGTTTCCATTTGTTTGTTTTGCGACGAGGATCATATGACCAGGACCTTGCCAATTCTATTAGTGATGTGGCCTCTAGGGTGGAAGGGCGCTGGATATATGTATCTATGATGTGTGGGGATGTAGTAGAGGCGGAGATCGTTTGCGGAAGGCGCAGAAGAATTTTTTGGCTTACATTTAAAGAAACAAATGGCCGGCTACATAATGTTAAGGGCAATTTTTGCAGCATATGGCAGGTTTCCTGTGCTCCAATGTCACGATCAACAAGGGTTTCTGCAAGAAATTTTCGAAATGCGGATGTTGCTGGGTCAGCAGTGGGTGAAGCAAGGACAATTCTACGGAGCATTTGGTGGAAGCTTTCAGATTTTTTTTCTG
>APFE031692564.1:9455-43055 GCA_000404065.3 Pinus taeda
ACACTCTTTGCACTAGCAGCTCAGAACGGTTGGGAAGTCCATCAAATGGATGTAAAAACTGCCTTCTTGAATGGAGATCTAAAAGAAAATGTTTTTATGTCCCAGCCTGAAGGATTTGCTGTGAAAGGACATGAACATAAAGTATGCAAACTTGTGAAGTCCTTGTATGGCCTCAAACAAGCACCACGAGCCTGGTATGAAAAGCTAACTGAGCATCTTCTGAAACTCAACTTCAATCATTTTGATCTTGATGATGCAACTTTATTTGTCAAGAAAGTTGGAAAAACAGTTGTATATCTTGTGGTATATGTAGATTATCTTTTAATGACAGGGAACAATGGAAGCTACATTGCATCCATAAAGAAGGAATTGGGGAAAAGTTTTGAAATGACTGATTTGGGCTATGTTCATTACTATCTTGGCATTGAAGTAACCCAACATCCAAAGTCCATATTTCTTTCTCAAAAGAAATACATTAGAGATCCGTTAAACAGATTTGGCATGACAGAGCGCAATCCTCTTACTACTCCAATGGAACAAAACTCAAAGCTCACATCTATTGAAGGAAAAGAATTTGAGGATGCAACAAAGTATAGACAGCCTGTAGGAAGTCTCAACTACCTAACTACCACCAGACCAGACATTTCATTTGCTGTTGGAATCCTCTCCAGGTTTTTACAAAAGCCTTATGAGGGACATTGGTCTACTGCAAAAAGAGTTCTAAGGTACTTGAAGGGAACTCAAGACTTTGGAATCAAGTATACACAGGTGGACAACTTCAGCTTGATTGGATACTCTAATTCAGACTTCGATGGAGACAAAGAAACTGGGGTATCAACTTCAGGATATGCTATGGGTCTTGGATCAGGAGCTGTCTCCTGGAGATCACACAAACAATCATTTCCAGTAGATTCCACAACAGAAGCAGAATACGTGGCAGCAGGTGAAGCAACAAAAGAAATTGTGTGGCTCAGGATAATTCTTGAAGATTTGTAGGTAAAAGAAGTAGAATCAACTCCACTCATGATTGACAATACCTCTGCAATAAAGTTGGCCAAGAACCCAAAGTTCCATGATCGAACGGAGCACATCAATACTAAATATCATCTGATTTGACATCATGTTGAGGCCAAAACAATCCATCTCCATCATTGTTCCACAAATGAGCAAATTGCAGACATCTTCACCAAAGCGCTTGGAAGAGAAAAGCTTGAATGATTCAGAATGATGCTTGGACTCACCAACATCCCTTCAAATTAAGGGGGGGAATGTTGACACCTAATCCTTGTGATTCGGTAAATATATGTAAATAAATAAATGAGAAATATGAACAGTCATCAGGAGATGAACTGAACAGTCTCTCCCTCATGTATATAATAGACCCACCATATGGAATAAAATAATATGAATCAGTTTTTGCTTAATGGAGTTACTGCCTGGCCTAACAAGATTAAACGCCAATGTAAACAAGACACGACCACAAGATAGAAACAATTATAGACCAGTGCCTTCGGTATTTGAATTAACCCTCAATAAAACAAGCTATAGAGAACAATTTTCAAGATGTGACGAAAAGTGACAATAACACTGTAGCATGCAAAAGAATTCCAGATCTAAATTAGATTAAATTTTTTACAACCAAATATGATTTAAAAAACATTTATCGCACTTTGAGCATAGGAAAAACGTAAAAAATGCATTTAATGACACTAAGGAACTTTAGGCTAAATTTTTTAATTATTCCTTAGGAACTTAATTTAATCAAAGGATTAAAAAATTAAAATTTTTAATGGGCCATAAGCCACATTAAAAATTCTATAGTTTAAGCGAATAAACCTCTTAATGTTGTCTATTCTCAGTCACAAAATCTTTTTAGATTTTCTTAATCTTTTATAAATTTTTAATGTTTTACAATTTTTCTAATTTTATATTTTTTAAATGTTTCTTTGATTTTTTAAAAACTTTTTTAAATGTTTTTTAAGACTTTTATATTTAAAAAAAATAAAATAAAAATGAATAAAATGAAATCAAAAGAAAAAAAAAATCGATTTTTTAATTTTTATTTTAATTTTTAAAGAATTAAACTAAAAAAAATATAAAACCAAGCCAAATAAAAAAAAGGGGACCTACGCTAACCAAACCAAAGTCAAAGTGTATGTTAACGCAATGTTTTATTGTTTGCTATTGTAGTTCCGCAGGTGAGAGCTCAATGGCGGCAGCAAGGGTAGGTAGCGTGAGGAGCTCAGGCTTGAGGGAGCAGCAGATTGCAGGTCGAGGAAGGGAGAGGAATGAGCAACAATAGAGAGGGAAGGGAAGACGCTTGGTATGGCTATGGGGTTCAACGGAAGAAGAATGTTGTTGTGAGGGAGCTTGTGGCAGCACACAGGTGAGGGGAGGCTGCGTGGAATGGGCAGTTACATGAAGAATGGAGGTTATATGCCAGGGAGGAAGGGTTACCACTGCGGGCAGAGAAGAATGCTTGCAGGTGTGGAGTTTAGGGAATAAGCGAGGGCAACAGGGGCTGTGTGGAGAGACAAACAGGTCGAATGATGAAGGGTAGTGAGAGCTGTGGGCTGGCCGGAGGGTATGGAGGGATGAGAGCCACAAATGCAGAAGAAAAACGTAGGTCAATGTGGGCAGTCGAAGAGCAGGGACAGATTTTGAGGGTTTGGAGATGAGAGAGGAGTTGTACGGATGGAGCTACGAAATGGATTGAATATGGAGCTATGAGGAAGCTATAGGTAGGGTTCTGTAGGCAGCAACAAAAAGGCTGTGAGTCAAAAGAAAATTCGAAATTTTTAGGCAACATAAAAATTGAAGATCCCAGGCAATAGACAGGAAAATAGAAAAGCAACCCAATAAACCCTTAAAAATTTCCTAGAGATTTCTGCATAAAATTTATATGTTCTGCTTCAGATTTATTACTTGAAATCCCTGTAAAATCGTCTCCAGATAAAAAAAAAAATAAAACCCCTGGACTGCAGAAATAATGTCCCTATAAAAGCTGGTTTTAAGGCAAGATCTTACCCTCCAGGGCCTAGATCTGGCTTCAAAATCAAACTTCACATACAGATCTGCAACATGTTCATGAAAACACAAACACCCAGAATCCCGATATACCAAAAAAAAAATGAAAGCCAGAAACCCTAAGTCAAAAAAATTAAAAAAATTTACAGATTTATGCACAGGAGTAGCAGATCTACCAGATATGGTGAGTGTGAGTCCAACTTTGCTCCCAGATCTGATAATCTGAGGCTCTTAAAAACCAGATTTATCAATTTAGCACATAATTTTTTTTTGAAATTTTAAATTTAAACGGAGGTGCTTCGCCCAAAACCCTTCATGCATCGACAATGAAACTTCTTATGATAAGCCCAGGATTCAATCAAGCTAGACTCTTCAGAAAATACTAATCGAGAGTTGGCTGGTCCAACTGAAAACTCCCTTGAACGCCCGATGATCTAAAAATCAAGAATTCCCTGCACAACTCAATTCAACCATTAACGTAGAGCGAGAAAACGATAATAAAATTCAGATTTATTAGAGATACCTACCATTATAATCGGAACTTAAATTACCATTCAAACCCCACTGATCAAGCAAGATACTTGTGCTTAAATCACTCTTCATAAAGCTATCATCAATGGTTGAAAGGAAATCTATCCATGAAAATAACACATCTTACAACATTTCCACGAAGAGTAACACCAATAGAAATTAACCCCAAAGTCTTTTTTATTGCTCATGAAAAAGATTACAAGAGAGCCTTCACTTAGCACACGACTCAAAGATCGAATGATCTCAACTAACAAATGACCTCCTATTTAAAGATAAATCTTCCAACGGCTAGTTTGAGTGATCCTTGTCAAAGTGATCTCGACCGTTGATGAGGATCAAAATTTATTTTAATCTCATCCGTCGAAATTTTAAATATTGAGGAAATTTCGATTTTTTCAATTAAATTCATTTTAATAAATTCAAAAATTAAAATTTTGCATTAATTTCCTCCAAATTTTGACTTTGACTTAACCCAGGGACCCAAGGCATAAAATTTAGCAAAATAATTAATTAACCTTAGTCCCTGGACCTGTTAAGATTTAATTTTTTAAAGGGCCCACAAATTTTGCCTCTGGAAAATTTAAATTTACCTAGGACCTAGGACCTATGAGGAGATAAATTATTTTTCTAACCCTCAAGACACTTTACATCATGATTTTTAAATTTTTTACATCTTAAGGGGAAAACCTATTTGCAAAAGACCCTCACAGACTACCTAGTTCTGCGACACAAAATATAATCTAGTAGATCAAGCAATTTGTAATAAAATAATCTAACCAAATAGTTAGGATTATTCCCAAATCATTTTTACATAGACTCGATCTAGAACACTAGGAATCCCCTAAGATCCCAGTGACAAAATCCATTCTGGCTTTAGGATAAGGCTGAAGGAAAACTTTGCCGACCATCCGAGAATGGATTGGTGAGACAAAAAACCTCCCGGAATGTAGATCATCACCATAAATGTAGGTTTACCTAGGTGATTACATACATGACACGGATTTGCTGAGATTATTTACATTATACACATGCAGGTTGGGTTTACACTATAAGATGATCCTCAGGCTGATGATGATAGCTAAATGGTAGGAACACATCGATCAGGCGCTATCCCTTTTGCAAAAAATGGGGTGTACTGTTATGGGTTGTTGGCACGTAGTGGTCAACACTCTCATTTTCAATTCAACCTCTGGGAGGGACATGTGTCGGCCTCCAGGCTTTCCACGTGTCACCTTCCCATTGGTTCTTCCACAACCAATCATAAGGCACCACATCACCAAGCTGAAAACCAATCAAACAGTGACACTTGGCGAGCCCTCATTGGGCATTGAACCTGTAGACCTGCACAATCACCTGCCCTATCATCTTCCATGTTAGTAGTACGAACCACTGACTGGGCAGTACCTGCAATTTTTTTTGTTGTTTGGTGAAACAGTCAGCAGGCTCTAACTTCCTCACACGAACTACATTTTGAGTGAAACGAGTTGCGTTGGGATCATATCACTAAGATGGACGCGGTCATTCAGGTTTAGAGAGATTCTAGACGCTTTGATTTTTTGAGCAAATTTTTGTCCCTAATCCAGATTCTGATTACTCCTTCCCATTGACGGGATTTTGGACCCACAAAAGCTGGTTATATGATAAGGGTTGAATACTCTTTTCTTTCCCAAAATCTATCAACTGATTCTACTTGAATAAATCTCCATGACAATCACTTGGGTACACTAACATGCCTTGCATTGTAAATGGCTATGTCCCTCAACCACTGTTCTCCTTTTGCTGCTGACATAATACAACACTTGCTGGACACTTTATGGTTGAAAAATACCTTTTTTGTACCACATCAATCCCTCGGTGCTTGGAAAACTGATTCAATCTGAAAGCCTTTCCATTGAGAATCTTGGTGTCAACATATACAACAGTCTACAATGGCTGCAAATTTTTGGCATCTCATCCACTTTCTCTTCTTGCCTTTATCATCCTCCAGTTCAACATGCTACTAATGTCATGATTTGAGAATGAATGTTAAGCATGAGCATCTTGCTCAAGAATGGACCTTCCAAATTCGTGCGACATCTTGTCACAAATACAACCATTAAATAGAAAAACACATTATGCAAGAAATGCAAATCGACGACCTCTTATTTTGCTCCTTCAAAGCAAAAATTGTCACATCATGTAACATCGCCATGTAATCTTGCATATTGGTGTACAAACCATCGACTAACACAAGTAGACAAAACATCATCGACTAACACAAGTAGACAAAACATCATCGACTAAAAATAAGTCAATTAAACATATTTCTTCATGCAACTGACTTGAATTGAGAGCCAAACATAAGCATGCACAACAACTTGATGATTCTTTGCATAAATAATAAGAATTTCACATCTCATGCAACAATCCATCAACATCTCCCTTTCATCTTTGGAGATGAAATCAACTCTTCCAAGTCGATATGACATACATGTGACAACAATTGACAGAAGTCGACACTCATGCATGTATCCAAACACAATGAAAATAGCAAGAATTCCACTATTCACACACACATAAACTCTCATGTATGTGTACAATTATTCAACTCTCCCACAAGTACAAACACAAGTACAATAAGCCCAAAACATGTATGGGTACATAAAGAGATGAATTGACAAATTTTCTGCAAATGAAGTGAGTAACATACCCCATTTTCACACACCTTTCTGGAGAAAATATGCAACATCAAGAATGCATTTAAAAGAAATGCATTCACATACAAACTTGTAACCACAAACTGCCTTCTTTGTTGCATTCAAGTGAGTCAAACATAACTCCACTTTCAACATCTTGCATCATACAAGTTGCAACATACTTTGAACGGAAAATTAATGCATTCATAAGGCAAATAAATGCATTTTTAAGGCAAAGGATTGCATCTATCAAGAAAATAAATGCAAGCCTGCTTTGGATAAGAAATAAAACCACCTCTTACCAAACCATTTCCACGATGCTTCTTTCAACTGCACATCATCTTGTGAATCATCTTGACCCACATCAATTATGGAATCTTCTTTTCCATCTTTGCCAAAATATCTCTCCACCATCTTCAAATGTTGTGGATGAGTTGTTGGATGCAAAGTCCAACAATTGTCTACAAGATGACCCTGCTTATGGAAATGAGTGCAAAATAATTTCATCTTCTTTGCAACATGGTTTCCATTGTCCAATGGACCTCTAGTTTTCTATCTCTTTTGTTTTTAAATTTTCCTGTATGTGTCCATTTTCTTCCAACATATTGAAAAATTATGGTTATTCAAACCATGAAAATAACATGTAAATTCTCTTCAATTCTTATGTGAAGATTTACCATGTTTATCATAATCAAAAGAAACTTGATTAAAGGCAGATTAATACCTTGCACTTTCACCTTTGTTGCCTTATTGAGGAAGTGAATTTGATGAGGTAGTGGCTCTCTTTGGAATACCAACAATGGTTCCAATGACCTTAGAGCTTTCAACATCCTCTTGTTTTCCCTTTCCACTAGTTGCATGCTTATAAGCATCCTCTTGCAAAGTGGGTATAAAACTTTTGCATTCCTCGTGAACACAAAATTCACAAGTTTGAGGGTATGACAATGTAATGAAATTCCCTCTTGGAACACCTTCATGTGCCTTCTTGTCTTTGGAGCATTCTCCATCATGTTGTCCATAACCAAGAATCAAAGACCTAGGCCTTTCCTCAACAACAATTGGCTTAACTATGCCTTGTGCATGTGTGACTAACCCTTTACCTTGATAGCCCATTTTCATCAATAATTTGGACCCTATTCCTCTAGTGTGTCTTTCAAAAGCACAAAAACATTCATTTTGAGAGGAAATTGAAGGTAAAATTGAATTACATACCTCATGTTCATGCACATACTTGGCTAGGGTTTCCTTGGCATCATAGAGTAAAATATCCATCTCATGGATCTTTTCAAGAAGATCTTGCTTTCCTCCTTCATGGCTATCAACTCCTCTTGAAGTATAGTGTTCTCCTTCCTATCTTCAATCATATCTTGCACCATATCTCTCATGATGAAAAATGATTGCAACATCTCTTCATCAAAGAATCTTGCTAAGGAAGAGAGATTAGAGACATCACTTGTTGAAGCTGCCATCACATAAACTTGCACACTATTAATTCTCCTTGCACAAAACTCAAGAAACTAACCTATCTCTGATACCAACTTGATCCATAGCTGAATGTTAGTTTTTTTGTGCTAATTTCAACTTCAGAAAAAAATGCTTGTCAATTGCTTCATGTGCATAGGTTCTCTTATGTTGTTTATGAATCAAAACAGGTAAATTTATGTTAAGTTTTATGTTAGAATCATGATCAAAATAGCATGAAAGACAAGTTTTGAACAACAACAAGTAAATGAATATCAAACCATCAAGAAAAACACTTAACATAGTGTTTTGATAAAGGAGTTCACCCCTCCTGGGCTACATCTCCTTGGTCCAGCTTCCATGGCTTGGGCCTCTGTATTTTATCAAAATGGAAAAAATTATAGTTTACAATGCTCTACAACTCCTGAAACCTACTTTAATGGACTAAGAGCATCCAAAAACCCCTAATATGACTCTCCAAGCTCTTCAAATGGACTACAACTGTTATGGGCTTGACCTCCTTTCCTGGTGGCCCTAGGCTTCCTTAAACTTAAACGTGGAAAAATCACATTAAAAAGGTGCCTCTCTACATCTGAAACCTATTTCATTATGTTCAGAGCCTCTCAATCATCTAGGAACACCTTTTTGTGATCCTCATTTGGTTGAATTTTTCCCAAGATATGAGAGAAACAATTTTCTCCTAGAAATCCTGCACTAAAACTGGAGGAACTCTAGATAACTCCGCCAAATGTGGAAGTGGTTCTAAAATTGGTGGAATTTTCCAAGCTAACTGTCAGCCTAACTGACCATTAAGTCCACTTGGTCACATGGAAACGCCCAATTTAGTGGCGGGTTATGTGGCATTAAATGCCAGAGGTTGCATTCAACGGTCTTCCAGCATGGTCACATACGTGGTTTGCGCCGATGGTTTTGGTAACGACCACAGTGGCGGGTCATTGCGAAGGGGGCTGGGGTTTAGGCCCAGCCCATGGTCACATCGGTAGGTGGTGACCAAGACTGGGGCTAGGCCCCGAACCTAACCCCAAATGCCACAATGCTCAACCTTTAACAATAAACAAAACCCACCATATGTTAAGACTCAAAGGAATGTCAGAATGGTTAAGTCATGGAGATTGTGGCGAGGAGGTCGCGGGGTCAAACCCTAACACATCATAAAAAAAAATCTTGCTACGTGTCACCTTCCCATTGGTTCTTCCGCAACTAATCATAAGGTGACACATCACCAAGTTGCAAACCAATCAAATAGTGACACTTGGCGAGCCCTCATTAGGCGTTGATCCCATTGACGTGCACAGTCACTTGCCCTTTCATCTTCCAAGTCATAAGTATGGACTATTGACTGGGTAGTACCTGCAAACTTTTTTGTTATTTGGTGAAATGGTCAGTGGGCTCTAACTTCCTCACACAAACTCTGTTTTGAGTGAAACAAGTTGCATTGGGATCGTATTGTTGAGATGGACATGGTCATTAAGGTTTCAAGCGATTCTAGACACTTTGATTTTTTGAGCAAATTTTTGCCCCTAATCCAGATTCCGATAAGAATTCATCAACATTTGAATGGGTAACGTAGAAATATTTATGCTGACATTTTTCCATGCTTTAGCTCTTTCTTTGTCCTCTGGTGAGTACCAATGAAGTGCCCTAGCTGGCACCTACAAAATTATAATGCTAAATTGTGTTTTTATCCTTTACTCTCCCTACAGTGACTGAGCTCTTTGTTCTGGTTGTTTTTCTACTTGCAGCAACGCCTTTAGCTCTATGATGCCTTTCTATACTTTAGTAAATATAATTTTATATCAATCATGAATTTTGTCCCAGGTATCCACCGTGATCTATTGGACCTTCTCTCTAATCTCGTCGATGTCCCCGTCAGTGAGGACAAGCGTTTCTATGTCGTTGGACTTAATCGGCTTCTACTTTTTCCTCTTGCTTGCCACAATTGTGTCTCTCCTTATGAAAATGTAAGGTGACTCCTTTGATACTCCTACATCACTGAGGGGTTCCTCATGCTCCTTCTATGTTTCCTTTGTTTCCACCTCTGAATCATTTCCACTTGTACCTACATCCTGCGGGGTACCCTTCTATGTTCCAATTGCTCCACCCAATGGACTCATCCATTCTTCTAGTCACTACTGTACTATGAAGAGAAAATTATATTAAGTTACTAAGTATGGCAATGGGTACCATGTCTCAATTGGGTCCTGCATCACCTCCATATAAGCTCTGTGGAAGTCTGATTTGAAATTTGCAATGTGAGAATACTACTCATACAAACTAGGTGACAACTTGGATGGTGATTCACCACCATTTGTAGATCCATTTTGATCATCACAAATAAAATACTATTTTCTATTGTGCACATCAGCTCCTTAGTAAACCAGAGGGAGGCATACCTTTCTACCTCACAAACATGCACCCTGACAAAAGGAAATTGCGAGTCTTATGGTTCCTTCCATGCAATCAGCGTGATGAGTATTAACAACAAGGCATAGTGGAACGGATTCCCCTATTCCTGTGCTTCCTTGCAGTCTATCAAAAATTCCTCGCACAGATAGGCAACCCAGTTAAACTGGACTCTTGTGCTACACTGCGCAACCAAATATACTATCATTATAGGCACCTCATTGGCCTTGCACTTCCTCATTATCTTTCCTGCCAAGATGTGTGTAGAAAAACACATTGCTTGGTCATCCATGGAGTTGATATCATATGCCCACAAATTGTTCACTAAGCCAAAATTTTCCTTCATCATTTTTTCCATCTCCTTATCCTTATTCTTGCCCACAAATTCTTATGTGGGGTCTTTTCCTTGATGAGGCAACACTGTTATTTTTCTAATTAACATCTCATTAATTTGGATCCTTGTTCCTAGCCAAATGCATCCATCATGTACGAGTGTGAGGAGCTGTCATACACAGATTGTACTGGCTGTGCTTCGACCGAAGTGTGCACATTCAACATATTCAAGAGGCCCACTCTTTGCAATCCTGTAGCCCACTGGAATGGTTCCAACCTTGTGACTCAACTGTCCGGGTACCGAACCTACTTAAGATATCTAATCAATTCAAATTGAGGGTATTTTCTTCGATATTTAAAGTTCCAATATTCCATATTTAGCTGGGGGATCCTCCCCAACACTTCACCCTCAATCGAAACTTCCTCCAGCAAAAATAGAGTGAACATGTCCAACTTTCCATCCTTGGGATCCTTAATCGGTTCTAGCATTTGGTTTTCTTGGTGGTATGTAAGGTGGGAGCACAACAGGAATCTCTTCATCCTCTATCTACATGCGTTGAAACTCAACCTCCTCTTCACTATCATTGATTTTCCAAGGCACCTTCTACTCAATTTTCTTCTTTCCTTTCTACATCGACTTCTTCCCCTTATCTTCTTTGTTCTTCGTGTGGACTTCCATCTATGTTTCCTTCCTCGGGGATGTTCTGAGTTTCGCTGCAGAGACCTCAGCTAGTCTCTTCTCCTGCTTCTTCTGTGGATGTGTTTCTATGGGTACCTTCTTTCGCAGGGACCTCTAGCATATTGGGGATAGGGGTACCTTCACTTCTTGTGCCTCCATAATACCTGCTAATCCTTTTTTTGCAAATATTCCAACAAGTTCTTGAAAACTCCTCTCAAACATACAATATCTCTCTTCTATGCAATTTCTCATCTACTCCAGACATCAAAGTGTCAAATGTGGCATGGGATGTGGTTTTTATAACAGATTTGAATTCCAACCTCACGATTTCTTCAAAATTTTCTCATTTAATGTAGGTATGGGGCTAGATACAACAAGTTGTGCTTCATAAATTCTCTTTTCTCGCATCCCTTAATGACAATTTCCTTTTAACGGTAGCTTTTTCCTTTCAATGGTCATATTTCTTGCCAACTTTGATGAACCCTTCGTTGTGGCGCAGTCACCTTTTCTTTGTCGCAATTTCTTCAAACTTCATCATATTCCTGAATATCATGTAATAATATTCCTTTGATGAAGTCCCTTTCTATAGAGTAGTTTATAGTCCCATGCCCACTTTCAACTGCAGGTGGCACTAAGACTTCTTTCCTTTCAATTTTCAGTGTGAATCTCTAGGGACAAAGTCGTCCCTGTATATCTTCAATCTACAACCATTCACTCGTCCTGGAATCATCTAGCCATTCAACTCCGCAAGCTAAACTGAACCACCATAAGAGATGTGCTTGATGATATATGGTCCTAACCAATGTGTTTTAAATTTTCTTGGGAACTTCATGAATTTGATGTCATATAATAATACAAGATCTCCTTCTTTGAATGCCTTCTTCTTGATATGCCTATCATGCTAGGATTTGTCCCTTTCTTTTTGTACTTGTTGATGGAACCTTGCTACAAACCTATCTTCTTCTAGAGATACCGTATGTGACATTATTTCCTTCATAATGTCAGGGTCTACCATATCTTTGACAATCGCAATTCTCAAACTTGGCACAATGTATTCCATAGGCATAACTGCCTCTTGTCCATATACAAACCTAAACGATGTTTGCCTTGTCAATTTCTTGCATTTTGTTCTATATGCCCATAACAACGCTAAAATTCTCAAATCCCAGTCATGTTTTTTCACATTGCATACCTTGGTCAATGCATTTTCCAGAATCTTATTGAAAGCTTCCACTGTTCCATTTGCTCGTGGATGATAAGGAGTTCTCTTCTAATGATAAACCTAGAATTCCTCAGTTACTACTTCAATAATCTTTTTCAAGAAATGTGTTCCTTGGTCATTCATCAATATCTTCGGACGACCAAACCTGGACAGTATATATTCAAAGATGAACTTCACAGCAGTTTTTGCACTGCAATCCTTCACTAGTTGTGCCTCGGTCCATCTTGTCAAATAATTAGTTGTAGTGATTAATACCTCGCACCAGTATTATTTCCTAGTGGACTAATAGGTCCAACAAAGTCAATCACCCATTTATCAAAAGCCTGCAAAGTTACATGTAGAACCATTGACATCTCATCTCTTCTAGATGGCTTTCCCATTCTTTGACATACATTGTATGCTTGACATAATTATTTTGCATGCTTATGTACTGTGGGCCACCATAATTGAGCTCTCAAGATTTTCTACGTAGTGGATTTTCCTACATAGTTTCCTCTAGCGACTCCTCCATGAGATTCTGTAAGAATACTCTGTTGTTCATGTTTAGGGATGTACCTGTACAGTACTTCATCGGGTCCCATTTTGTACAAGTGTCCAATAATCAATGAGAAATTAGCTTCTTGAACAACCGACTCCTTCTTTGGCTCCATAGTGTACTTCACGGGTGCCATTCCTATGGTCAAAAACTGAAAAATATCTGCAAAGATCATCTATGACTCTAATTGCGAACAACTATGCATTACGCAGGTTATCTTTGATATTTGTAGGTTATTCTCTTGTCTCTATTCTTAATAGATTATTGGGTCCAGCATTCAATTTCCCTGGCTTTACTATAACTTCAAATTCATATTCCTATAATAATAACAACCATCGACAAATATTTCCTCCTAAAATAGGCTTATTCACCAAATATTTAGCACAGAGTGATCAATGAACATTTTGAAATGTGCCCCCAACAACTAGTGCCTAAACTTTTGTAATGCATACACCATAGCTAATCCCTCTCTTTCTGTCGTGCTATAGTTCTTTTCTGCGTTGGATAGTTTCCTGCTTGCAAATTCTATGGGATGATCAATTTCCCCTGCTCCTAGCTGCGCTAGCACTACACCCAATGTTATGCAAGATGCATCAATGTGTACATGGAACTCCTTCTTCCAGTCTAGGAAAACTCGAATAGGCACATTTAACATCTTCTCTTTCAGTACATCCAAGCTCTTCTGGCTCTCTTCGATCCATTGAAATGTCACGTCTCTCTTAAAAAATTTCTCCATCGGTGTATTTATCTGCACGTACACTTTTATAAAATTCATGTAGTAGCCAGTGTGTCCCAATGTCATGCGCAATTATCTTACTATTTTTGGTGCTGGCAGGTTCACAATAACTGCGATCTTCACGGGATCCACTATTAATCCTTGTTTACAAACTACATGTCCCAACAACATACCAAATGGTGCACAAAAGATGCATTTCTTCAATTTCAATGAGATCTGGTGCTTCCTACACATATCTAGCATCAACCTTAAGCTTGCCACATGTTTCTTTAATAGACTGAAGACTGTCCAATTGTCGAAGTATACTTCTAGAAACGTGTGTATATGTTCTTTGAAGGTTGCAATTACAACTTTGGAAACTATAGAAAGTGCATTATTTAATCCAAAAGGAATCACCGTGTACTAGTAAGAGCCCCACTTTGTCGCAAAATTCATTTTATGTCTATATTATAGCACAATTCTAATATGATGGTACCCTGAAAATCCATCTGTGAAAGAATAAACCTCCTGTCCTCCTACATTGTCCAATACTTCATCTGTAAATGGTGTAGGGAAGGGGTCATGTAGGTATGCATCATTCAATTTCCTTAAGTTGACACAAATTTTGATTACCCCTTTTTCCTTCTTTTCCTGAACCACCATGGGACTTACCCATTCAAACTCTTTGACAGGTTCAATTATCCTAGTTGTAAACATTTTGTTTAATTCTTCTTTCACCTTCTCCTTGTATTTTGGATTTAATCTATAAGGTCTCTGCTTGACAGGCTTTGCATCTAGTTTTAGAGGAATCCTCATGACTCCCAAATCTCTTAATATTCCCTCCTTATCTGAAAACTTACTAGGGAACAAATCCTAATATTCATGCAAGAGATCTGTTATCTTGTTGACTGTGTCTTCATCCTAGTAATCTCCTACTGTTGCATATTTCAGTTCACCTCTGACCCTATATTCACCTTCCTCATCCCCAATGGCTTCATTATATTAGGAATCTCTATCTTAGGTCCATTTACTTCATGATGAGCTTCTAACTCTTTAATTTTAATGTTGCGAGGATCTTCATCCCCTTCGGCAGTGAGATTATAACATTCCATTACATTGCGTATTTGCGTAGCCCAATCAGGTTGCCAAATAACTGGAATCTTGTTTTCAAAAATATTCTTCTTAACTATATTCAGAGCTACATCGATATGTAGATAGTCATCTTCAAATCTGAATGTCATTATGAATCCATCAACCATCTCTGCCCTAGAAGTACCATGTCGAAGCTTGGTTTCCATATACCAATTCTGAGGAATTGTCTCCAAGGTATGGATGAAGCTATGTACCCATTCTTCTAGCGGAATTTCTCCCCACGATGCCATAGGGAGATGCATGTTGTATCTAGGATCATTTTGGCCATCATACTTGTCCACGAGCTCTACTTCTACTTGTCCAAATCTTACCCACATCAACCTTCTACATTTTTTCCAATCTTCTATTTTCTTTTTATGAGTACCCCACCATCTAGCAGGGGTAGTCCTCAGTGACCAATCCAGAGCTAACAGTCTATGAAATTCAGGTACCTATCTTTCATAATCTCTAAAGAAAGTATTTACATCACCCAAACCATCATATAAAGATAAATCACGTACCTCAACTGTCATACAACGCACTACTTTAGTGATCCTTGCACATTGCCTTGTAGACACTTCATGCAACCTATTCTGCTAGTTTTCCAATTCCTCTTATGAATCTAAAGTGAAAGAATTATATTTCTCCCAAGTTACTTTTCCATCTGCAGTAAGGTTAATCCATTCTTCTTCTTTTTCTATTATCTAGTAAATATTGTTGATGTCATCCGCGATGTATTCTTCTCTGACATGTTTAGTATATCTCACTCCCTCCGATGGATCTAATGGCACAATAACTCTCATATTATTGCTTTCAAATATCATTTTCCTTTTCTTCAAGTTAATTATAAAATTCCCAATCCAATCCAAGCAACACGGGGTAGGGATTACTATCACCCACAATCTCAATCACTTCGAAGTTAGTGATAGTGCGCACTCCATCAATGTCTACTGTGATACTTGACAATCTTCCTAGAGGGATGATCTTTTGTTGATTTTCCATCTTCAGCCAGATAGTTGAACATTCTAGCTTCGGTTTACCCATCAATTCCCAAGTTTTATTCGGCAAGACATTGGCATCATATCCTAGATCCAAGATAACGTGATCCATGTCGTATTCCCCAATCTGCGTTATAAGCCTCATTTCCTTCCCAGTCTTATGTCATGATCCATGTCTTATGTATGTGTAGATTATTCACTGCACACATCTCACTTCATAGTACTTCTTTGGGAACACAAGAGTCTATCAATTCCTAAAATCCCTCTATGTCCTTCTGATTTCTCAACAACTTCATGCAAGTCTATAGAAAAGACTTCAAAATATTCAGATCCACATCTTGTGTCACAACCGGTACTATCTCGCAGTTATCCTTCTAAGTGAGCTGTGTGGTAGAGGTTAATGATCCATCATCCATAAAGCTTCACCTTGCCTCCATGAATACTTGCTTTGCCTTCAGAATATCAAATGTTGGAGCTTTTTCAGTAGTTTTTCTTACCCATGTAGGTTTAGCTTCCTTTTTCCCATTGGCTTTATCATTTCCAATCATAGTTCCACTTCTCGTTACAATGTCGAGGCAAGGTTGATTTTCATTATTTGGATATTTATGCAGGATGTTGGTTTATTTTCTCATGCATCTTTGTAATAAGGACGGGGCATTCTTTTATCACATGATCAAAAGATTTACTGTAATTGTAGGTTGTCGTAGGGTTATGACAGTCTCTTGCGAAGTGTTTGGCCTGTCCATAATTGTAAGAGATAATCTAGCCATGTCCTCAACTAAATCCTCCTCCTCATCCTTGAAATCCTCCTCGACCAACGTGTTGGCCTTTCTCCTCATGTGTATTTCCTTCAGCTTGCATTCTATAACTATCAGAAGTGTGCTCCATCATTAAGTCATAAATTCGACAATTTTTCTCATCATGGGCTACTGATCTACATAAGTTAAAAAACAGCTGCTTTGGGTTCTATACATACTTCTATAATAGGTAGCAATCCTCAAAGAGATGTTGGCCTTTTGTTCTACAAATATCTCACCACAGACCTGGGTTTACTAGATTAGGTGCTCCACTTGCAATATAATCTTTGAACATAGTGCATTGATCCTTATAATGACCCTTTGCTTTGCATTTTGTACACTGCACTTCTGATCTAGTCTATTTACCTTTCTTGAGGTCTTGCAATTCCAAAGTTAGATTGGCTAGCTAATTCTGTATTTTCTATACTCCTACATGAGTATCCCCAATCGACGAAGCTTCCAGCTTCATCACAATATCCAATGCTTTAGTTTGAGTCACGATCTTTTGTTATGCCAAAGGTAACCTAATATGTGGTAATAGCACGATTATGAACCATTCTTTATGCTGTCGTGGGGGTATATCAAAGCTTACTTGAACCATTAACACCTTGAATCGCTGATCCAACTCCCACACAAATTCAATCATTGTCTGTTTGATTTCTTTTAGCTTTGTGATGCACTCTGATTCTGAATTCGGCTTCTTGAATTCCGATACCAATGATTTCTTAATTTCATCCAACGAAGCAGTCGGGTTAGTCACATAGTACTTCATATACCAGTTTAATTATCTTTCTCACAATGACATGACAAGTTGTGCCTTCTTTACATCATCATTAGTGATCTGTCTTGCTATCCATACTACATCAGTTACAAACTAGAATTGATTAGGATCCTTTGATCCTAGTCCTTTGAAAATAGGCAGCTTAATGTCGTCGGCCATGTTTCTTCTCAGGGGATAGGTGGAGGGGGTGGGGGTAGGGTGTAGGGGAATTATGGGGGGGGGAAAAGGGTGTAAGAGGGGTGGATGGATGGGGAATCCCAAAGATGCCATGATTCTTCTCAAATCCTAATTTCAACGTGCCTTCAAGACGAGCGGGGGAATGTCGTGGGGTTGTAGGTTTACTTCTTTCTTCTTTACTCTCAGATCCTCCTAAGAGAGGGATATAGTTAGTTTCAATAAAATTCTTCGGATTTGTTCTATCTCATTTTTCACTTCATGTAGACCCTGGTTCAAGCTTATTTCCTCTTCGCCCAAATATTAATCTAACTGCATTCACAAAATTCCTTTTTTGCACAATAACATCTTAATCCAGAGATTTAAAAGATATTAAGAACTTACCTCGTGGTCATTTGAAAAAGCTTTGTTCAACTTAACTATAGGACACGATCATGTCTATTGCAAAATCAATGATAAATCCTCCAAAAATGCTATCGATTTAGAAATCAACATCCCTAGAGATACTGTTACTGATGTTCTTAAGTCACCGTATCAATTCAAAATACCACTCCTTAGGTTTGTCATTCTTGAAACAAGTCTTATGCTCGGTCAACTTAGATACCTAGTCATACAATTCAATATGGAATGAACCAAAGAAGATTCCTTATTTCTCTTTGAAGATATACTTCTACAACCAGTCTTTAGTTGATAAACTAGGGTTTCTATTCTCTTTTTCCACAAATTCTTTTTATTTCTATTCAACCCACTCCTGGATTTCTTTCTTCCATGGGCACCAAAACATATCCCTTAAGCAGATCCTGGTCCTAACAACGGAACCATTTGTTGGTTTAAGGGGGCTTGACTCTGGTTTAGAGTGCACTGCACAACAACAAAACCCTCAACCATTGGCTCTTTCGACAACGACCTGCAAGCAGATCTCAGTCTCACCCAAAGCAATTATGGGAGGCTGCAGAACCAAGTTTTCACAACCAGAGGGATATGCACACTGTTGTGTCCGTGCATTTACTTATGTTTTCTACCTTCCTAAAACTTCGTGTACATGAATCACTTCATGTTGATGATTACCTTTACAAAATTACTCTTATCTCATTAAATAACAGAAAATAATATAACATGTATTCTTTCATGCAATTCAGTAAAAATCATGCATAACAATAATAACAACAACAAAGAATAAACATAGAAAGATACACAATATTTATCCAAACTTCTTCTTTATTAATGTAGATATTTAATACATATACTTCTTCGACTTGCGCACCCAACTGTAGGTGGTCTGCGCACTCAGTTTCAGACTCTTCCAGGCATCCGCACACTCAGTTGCAGAGCATTCCCCAAAAATACAAACTCAAACACAAAGGCTCAAGTTTCTTATGATCTTCTATTAAAGCATTACATGTTTCTATTACAAATTATTACATCTCCTTATATACATTACATCATTACAAAAACCATTGTCCATATACCACGGATTCAACAAAACCATGACTAATACCCGAAACCCATTGCAAGACAAGGGTTTGTTGACCCACCTCAAAGCCCCTAAACACTGTGCGATGAATAAAACTTCGTTTGCTCCGCTCCTCAAAATGCGGAGTCTTTGACCCAAAAATTGGACCAAGTTGGGTTGCACCCAATAGGATCCGTTAGCCTTCATTTGGCCTTGCCTCATGTCATGTTACCTTCTTCATGCCATATTTTTCGAAAGGATATTACATCCTTCTATATGGTCCTCTTGGAAGACATCAACAATTCTTTCCTTGGCAGACTTGCATAAACCCATCCAGATATTTGTTCAAAATTAAGAAATAAACACTTAAATTAAAATTACCTTTGTGATGGTCTTTCACCATATCATATTCCATTTTGCATCAACATCCTGCATACATGTTGACATATCTCCCAAAGATATCCATTTTCAAGGGTCTCCATCTTTTCTAGACTTCCATCAGAGTCTTCATGTCTTTCTGGGAGATTTCCTAGTCAAATATTCTTGGTCTTTCGGATGTTGATTTCCTTTACCATGGTTTCATATCACATGATCTCTTCCTTCCTTTGTTCACACATTTCATTTCATTCCCAAGAGCTTCCAATCAGAGTTCCTTAATTGTAGTCAACCACCTCATACTCCATATGAGGACATATTATGTTGATTTCATCTAGTGTGACCCATGCCTTCCGAAAACCTTTCATAGGAGGAGATTCCTTTCCTTTGATGATGCTTCTCAAGATCAAGTAGTGATCCATGTTACGTGCAACCATACAACATGATTTTGTAATATTGAATACAAGCATACATAACTCATTACCTTTAGGCCATCTAGGCTTCTTTCAATAACTTTCTTGATTGAAAAGAGCTTCAATCCCCTGACCTGCTTCATATGTCATCATACCATCATCCCATGAATTCCACATGTTGGATTTCCTAATGAAACACTTGCTTCCACTCTAGATCGGTGAATCCTTCGATGGGGATTCCATTAGATAATATTGATGATCTTGCATATCCCTATCCACCAGATGTTTCCTTTTTTACTTGATGTATGATGAGACTTGTCCTAGATGACTTCTTCCCTTTCTTAAGTTTCCAATGAGGTTCTCAAGAGATATATCCTTCATAGTTGAATATTAGACATCTTTCATGTTTCCTATGGTCATGTCACGAGCTCTTCTAATTTTGTTCCTCTTCCTTGGACTTCCTTTTGTTAGCTTCCTCCACTTCTTCGGTGAAATGGACTTCTTCTCTATCTTTCTTGTTATTGCCCTACTTGAGACTAAGACATTCTTTGGTGTAATTCTCATAACATTGAATCTTAGCTATCTTCTTCTTTTCTTTCAGCAAATGTCTGAATTCTTTTTTCCCTCAACCTGTCTTTGTTTATCTTGCATGGAATCCATGAGTTGTTTAATGGGATAACCTTCTTATCCTCATAGAAATTTGTTACCTTGTTCATTAGTTAGTGCATTTAGAACAATGATGATTATCTCCTTATCATCTCTCCCAGATCTTATGAAGATATCCCTTCATCCTTTGATACCTTCAATTTTGTGTAGATCAGATATAAGTGATATAACCTTCCTTATTGCATCTTCAGAGAATAGTTCTACCAGTTTATCATATATATCTTAGATGTCTCCAATCCTGCTACATAGGTACGAGGGATATTTGATTGATTTCATAAGAATCCCTTGAGCCCTTTGATCTCTTTCCATATATTCAAAGGAGACCTTTCCATTGATATGTTCAATGATTTCACTTTATTCTCCTTTTCCACACACGAAATTTCGATGAGCCAACCAACTTATAGATCTCCTTGCAAAACGAAGTCATTTTACCAATTTTTCTTATAGAATGAAAGATACTTACTTGACAAGTGAAGATGAAATATTCAACTTGATCACTTTGATGGTGATTTAAGAATATGTAGTAGGGCCCCTTTTGTATGATCTTCTTCCAAATAAAAATCCCTTCCACAATAAAGGAGATTGTTCCTTTTGTGATGTCAACGCCTTTAGATCTAGCTTCCTTTATTGATGGTGATTGATGAGGATGTTTTGATGCTTTCTTGGATGATATTCTTCAAGGATAAGGAGGGTATCCTTGCTACAATGATAGGGAGATTGCCTTATAGCTTTTGAAGATGACAATTCCTTCTTGCCTTCAAGATACTTTGATTTCTTTGGTAGTGAATGAATGCAGATCATAAATGATTCTAGGATCTCTGAGATGATGTTATATTAGTCCTAGAAATGCTTCTCTATACTTTGGGTTGCCTTGATTTGTAGATATCTTCATCTTGATGTGGGTCTTTGTGGTATTTTGCTAAAGACTATAGGATCCAACACTCTTGCTGGTGTAGACTTCTAGTTGCCTTGATTTGTAGATCTATTTGCCTTGTGTAGAAATAAGGCTTTAGCCTTGATTATTTGATGATCCCAAGACTTCTTTTGAAGTAGACTTCCTCCTTTGATCTAGGGTTTGATTCTTCAATGTAGATTATTCACTTTTCTTTGATACCTTCCTTGAAACTCGACCCTTGAGTGTCTCTTTGATTAGATGCCCTTCCTTAACTGTCACCTTAGCTCTGATACCATGTTGAGAAATCTAGGGAATTAACATTAGGTGATATCTCTTCGATTAGTAACTACTTGTGAATGATTTTTAATTTATTTAGATTAGAATATTCTTCTTCTTAGATTATTAATGTTATTCTTCATAAAATAGTAACCAATCCATGAACATAAATAGAAAAGAGACACAAAATGTAGGTTATCAGCTAGGGCCAAAACGTCTCACTATTTGATAGGAAAACCTACACAAATTCTTCTTATAAAGGTTCTAATTGACAAATAACAAGACCAAGAACCTTGACCTATAAGCCACTCCAAGGCCAAGACACTAGTTCTCTTGACTGTGTTCTACTCCTTTCTTCTTCATGACTCCTCTTCCTCTTTTGACCTTCTTAACAATGACATCATCTCCTATCATAGCAACGAACTAACATGTCACACTGATGTCATAGAAATGCATCACTCTCATGTCACCAAATTTTGTTCATTGTAGCAACATTGAGTCTTACTCTCATGTTATCAAAGATAAGAACGAATATTTGTATCTTCATTATACTATTGATATGCGACCTCTTCCTAGCACCGAGACAGAGATCCAAACTTCTAGTTGCTGTAATCTGAATACAAAGATACATCTAATTGTGGTATTATGGCACCAAACTATGGCCATATACCCTTTTCCGAAATTTGAAATTATGTTATAATACCAAGACTTTCCTTCAGAAATATGAGCCATTGTTCTTGCGATTAGACTTCTTAACTGCTCCCCTATCATCTTACTCACTGCCCCTTCCATCCGAACTCATCTTTGTTCTAGAGATCTGAACTGATCTCTGTAATTCCCATCCAAAAAACTCAGAGAGATCTAAAATCTAAACTGTGTATAATGCAAAGAGCCTGCCTTTGTATATATAGTAGTTCGTCTTATAAATAAGACGACATGTTCTTATCGAAGGAATGTGTCTCTTAACTGTGAGACAACATGTGTTTGATTCATTCATTTGGATGCTGACTTGAAGAGGAGGACAATGCTTGTCTTTGGAGGGCTTCTAGACACTTTAATAGACTTATATACATTTTACACATGCTCAAGATGTAATATTCCTAATTAGCTATGGCTAATTGGAATATTCAATTTTGTTCAATTTTTGCCTTCTATAGTTATTTGTAAATAAAAAGTGAGGAAGGGGGAACATAACTCACTTTAGAATTAAAAGTCACTTCCTAGGTAGCACAACGTTCCGACTTAAAGGGGAGCCAAGGGGGCCAAAAGGGGACGCAGAAATGGAGCCCACGCAGACACATGGAGGAACTACGCAGGAGGAAAAGAACACATGGCAAGAGGGGAATCATGCAGGAGGAGGTGAGCCTAGGGATTGTGAGAGGCAGAGGCTATAAAATAGATAGGAGCCCCCTCATTTTGGAGGATTGAGTTTATGTGCATTTTGAGCTAGTCGTTTCGACTTCTGAGCATGATGGCTGTTTAGCTAGTCTACAACACTGTTTAGTGCATCGAGTGTCTCCGTTAGGAGATCTCGCCCTTAGCCTCGGGGGACTTCGAGTGCCTGCTCGAGCAAGATATTTTCATCGGTAGTAGTTTTATTATTATTCCAACAGTAGTTTCATCAGCTTTTTGGAGGACTGCGCAACACTTGGAGAGGGATGCACTTCTTTTAGGTTGCAGTGTTAGATTGGGGGTTTTGTGGGTGGATTTATGCTGGGAGATTAAGTAGGGGTCTAGCTCTTATCTCATTGGAGGATTTTTGGTAGGTTTTCAGGCAGTGTTTCAGGCAGAGTTTAGTGGGGTTTTCTTTAGAGGCAGCATAGGACATAGAGGAACTGCGCAAAACCCCAAGGGGGTTTTTTCGGGGGTCAACCATTCCAAAAAAGCTTTCTGGGTTTTTCTGGGTTTCTTGAGTAGAGCCCAAATCCATAGTTTCAACTCTTTCCGAGGAGGGGAGCAGCCCCAAATCATCATTTGTTTCCTAGCAGCAGCAACAACACAACAACAACATCCATGAAGAGAGGCCATTCTTGTCATTCTGAGAGTATTTCTTCACTTTCCTTGTGCAAGTCGAGGTGCCATCTGTCTGATCACCTCTTGTACTCATTTTATTGCTCAATATAATAAAATGGCTTAGCATTTTCTCGTTGCATTTCTTGTGTATCTGATTTAATTTCCAGTTTACATTATTATATGTTGTTCCACTATTATTTTATCACTTCTGGGTTATTATATCATTTGCACATGTTTGGTTGGGATTTTTGTTGGGTTTGAAGAATATTTCGGGTTAGGGATATTACAGTGGTATCAAAGCATAGATCTAGCTCAACATGTGGAGCTAGCAATCTATGACACCAGGGGAAAAACCCTACATTTGTTACAGAGGTAGGAGGCACAGAGGCACTGGACGTAGGTTGGAGAATACCTACGGGGAGGGAGACTGTGTTCTTGTGGTGGATACAAAATAGGAGGAGCTTGTGGCAGACACAGAACAAAGAGAGCCAGTAGTGGATGCAGAACAGATGGATGATGAGGACGGGAAGAGATTTGCGGATATGCTCCTCAAATCAATGCAGGATCTATCGAGGTAGATTGAGGTGATGGGGTAGAGATTCACGGAAGTTGAGGCCAGACAATGTGAGAGACCACAAGTTTTTCAGATTGGTGAGGGATCAGGTGCATCCCATCACTTGCCAGAGCAGCGTGATACTGCGCAGTAGGTGGCCTCACATGCCCCTACACACTCTACCATGCCCGCTTTCTTAGGAGCAGACATGGGGGCCGTAGCCCAGCAGGAGGTAGAGCCCAGACATATGGGAAATTATTTTGCAGAATACTAGGCCTATGGGTAGGAGTTCGGGGAAGCCCTCTCATTCAGAGATTTTGTTCAGCTCCAGCGGGATAGCAAACCTCGTGACCATCACAAAGGGTACCAGCATTACCATGATGGTGATACCCACCGTGCAACGAGTAGATTCCACTTGCCTACGTTTGATGGCTCATCAAACAATTCGGCAAAGTCTTGGGTGGAGAAGCTGGACATTTATTTCCAGCTTAACCAAATGTCAGAGGCAGAGGCCATCAAGGTGGCAACATTACATCTAGATGGCGAGGCCCAAGATTGGTGGTTTCATGGGATGGTTACACTGGGGCACTCCATAGTGACGACATATGCCGAGTTTACCAAGAGATTGATGGAGCGATTTGATCGGAGGGATCTAGAGTAGCATTTTGTTGAGCTGACAAGGCTCAAGCAGACAGGGAGCCTAGAGACCTACATTGCAGATTTCTTGAGGGTCTCCGTGATGGCGCCAGACCTATCCATGACATGGAGGGTCTATATGTATGTTGAGGGGTTAGCAGAGCCACTTCGGGGTTGAGTCCGATCCACTAGACCAGCCATGCTCCAGGACACTATCAGCAGGACCCGAGACTTATAAGATGCCTTACCCAGGACCCAGACACCTTACCCCCAGAGACAGACTTTTCAGTCTAAGGGGAAGGATGTGAGGGTTCCTCCTCCAAATGGGAATCTAGGATGAGTACATCTTGACGACGATGCTAGGCAGGAGCTGAAGAAGAAGCGGTTGTGCTTCACCTGTCATGAGCCATGGGCACTAGGACATAGATGTGCTGCTGGCAAAGCACATTTTATTGAGGTCTTCTCCAAGAGCAGTGGAGAAGAGGATGACGAGGAGGATGTGGAGGTAGGAGATATCCATACCTTATAGGGACCTTTGCCACCTCCACCACCAGCAGGTGGTGCATCTTTTGCACCCACCGGAAGGGCCCTTGCAGCGTTGCGAGGAGTTCCCAAGTATCTGACGCTACGCATACAAGGGATAGTATGTGGCCATCACGTATCAGTTTTGGTTGACAGTGGGGCAACCCACAACTTCATCGATGCACGAATGGTTGAGCAAAGAGGTATTTAGACAAATAGCTTCGATGGGTTTTCAATATTGGTCCCAGGAGATCAGACCATGACGTGTGCTCGTTATGTTCCGAAGTTTTCAGTGATGATGGGCACCTACACATTGACTGACCATTTTTTCGTGGTCGATATTCCGGAAACCAACATGATACTAGGTGTCCAGTGGCTTATTACTCTAGGGAAGGTCATGACGGATTAGAAGACCCTAGAGATGGAGTGGGATGATGAGAAGACCGGGAGGCATGAGAAGATACGGGGAAAACACACATATCCGCCTCAAATTGTGTCGGCTCATCAGATGGAGGCAATATTTCAGAAGGGAGACATAGAGTGGGCAGTGGAGCTGTGTGCATCAGAGGTAGGGACTGCAGGGAAAACGGTACATCCAGAGATCCAGTCCATCCTTGATCAGTATACCATAGTGTTTGTAGAGATTCCACCAGGATAGCCACTGGATCGAGGGTTTGAGCACACTATTGAGCTTGAGCAGGGCATCCAGGCAGTGATCACCACCCCCTATAGGCACCCCAAGGCCTATCGAGATGAGATTGAGCAGGCTATCTAGGAGTTACTGGCACTTGGGCACATTCGTTCGAGCATGAGTCCTTTTGCTTCTTCTGTGGTGTTGGTGAAGAAGAAGGATAGTACATTGAGGATGTGCATTGGCTACAGGGCCCTAAATAAGAAGACCTTGAAGAACAGGCACCCCATACCTAGGATCGATGAATTGATGGACAAGTTGAGGGGAGCACGATTCTTCTCAAAGATTGATTTGAGATCTCGGTACCATCAGATTCGCATGAGGGAGCAGGATATTCCCAAGACTGCCTTTAGGTGTCACTATGGGCACTTTGAGTTCTTGGTGATGCCTTTTGGGCTAACCAACACCCTAGCTACATTTCAGTCCTACATGAATCACATCTTTCATAGTCATTTGAGGAAGTTTGTGTTGGTATTCTTCGATGATATTCTCATTTACAACAGGACTTGGGAGGAACATCTCCAGCACATTGAGACAGTATTGTATATCTTACAGGAGCAACAGTTCTATGCCAAACTCTCCAAGTGTGAGTTTGGGTTGATGGAGATGTTGTATCTGGGACACATCATAGGGGTGGATGGAGTGAGGGTCCATGAGGAGAAGATCAGGGCCATCAGGGAGTGGCCGGAGCTAAGATATGTGACGAAACTTCGAGGATTCATTGGCATTTTCACTTACTACCATAAGTTAGTCAAAGGTTTCTCACAGCTTGCTGCACCCCTGACAGATTTGACGAAAAAGGGGGCATTCAGTTGGTTAGATACAATGCAGCGAGCCTTTGACAGGCTCAAGGAGGTTATGAGCAGCTTCCCAGTGCTTGCGTTGCCAGATTTTACGCAGCCATTTGTCTTGGAGTGTGATGCGTTGGGAGAGGGGATCAGCGTAGTATTGACGCAAGGAGGTCACCCTATAGCATTTGAGAGCCGAAAACTCCTTCCGCACAAGAGGTTGTATTCCATATATGACAAGGATACGCTGGCCATCATGCATACATTTGCTAAGTACTAGCGGTATTTGGTAGGCAACAGGTTCAGGGTGAGGACTGATCACAATAGCCTCAAGTTCTTTTTGGAGCAGAAGTAGCTACAGGAGAGGCATCAAAAGTGGATCAGTAAGATCCAAGCATATGACTTTGACATTGAATATGTCAAGGGTAAGAACAACGTGGTAGCAGATGCCCTTTCACGTAAACCAGCCACATTGTCTCTTATGAGCTTGGATAGAGATTGGAGGGCTCGACTCTTAGTAGAGTACTCCAAGGACAGGTTTGTATGTGAGGTTCTGGATGGTCATGTGGCAGATGATAGGTATAGGGTGGTCGATGAGATCATCAATTACAGGCACCAGATCTTCTTGACTGAGGGTTCATAGCTAAAGAAGAAGGTACTTTAGGCATCACACGATTCACCTTTGGCAGGACATCAGGGGTTTCCCAAAACCTACATGGCCATTAGAGAGAGGTTCTTATAGAAGGACCTCAAGGAGGACCTGCTCCAGGACATCCGAGAGTGTGATGTTTGCCAGAGAAATAAGGGAGAGATGAGCCATCCCACAGGTTTATTACAACCTCTTACCATTCCGGAGGGGAAATGGGAGAGCATTTCGATGGACTTCATCACAGGGTTGCCCACGGTACAGGGCAAGGATTGTATCTTTGTCGTTATTGATCGACTGACAAAGTATGCACATTTCTTCGCCATATCCACACACTATATAGTAGCACAGGTGGTCGAGTTGTTCTTCAGGGAGATCTTCAGGCTACATGTTCTTCCTAAGACATCATTAGTGATAGGGACAACCGTTTCATGGGCGGGTTTTGGCAGGAGCTTTTCCGATTGGTGGGGACAGAGTTGACACTAAGTACCAACTATCAGCCACAGACAGACGGGAAAACGGAGATAGTTAACAAGTGGTTGGAAGGCTACTTGCGTAACTATGTCAGTGGGCAGCAGCGAACATGGCTAAAGTGGCTACATCTGGGGGAGTGCTACTACAATACTTCACATCACATGTCCGTTGGTATGTCACCATTCTATGCCTTATATGGGTATCATCCTTTATCTTTTGTCGACGTGATGTTTGGTGATAGCAGGGCTCCTAAGTCCAAGATTTGGATCCAAGAGAGTTAGGATATCCTCCGAGCTCTCAAGGATAACATGGCTACAACGCAAAACCAGCAGAAGCTATATGCCGATAGGGGTCGGGTGGAGAGGTAGTTCGAGGTAGGGGACATGGTCTACCTACGATTACAGCCATACTGATAGTCATGACTAAAGCAGAAGGGGGTTGAGAAGCTCAAGCTATGCTTTTATGGGCCATACAGGGTGATACGCATGATTGGACAGGTTGCATATGAGTTGGAGCTGCCCCAAGGCAGCAAGATTCATAACATTTTTCATGTATCATGCCTAAAGAAGGCATTGGGGTAGCAAGCGACCGTGACAGATGAGCTACCACCCATGGATGATAAGGGGCATTTGGTATTGTAGCCGGAGGCTGTCATTGCAACTAGGGAGAGGCAGCTGCAGAGAAGGACGGTCCGAGAATTCTTGGTGAGGTGGAAGAATTTGCCGGAAGAGGATGCCACTTGGGAGAGTGAGAAGATCTTACAGCATCCATCACTTTAGTTGCTTGAGGACAAGCAACATTTTGCCGGGGACGACTGTAATATTCCTAATTAGCTATGGCTAATTGGAATATGCAATTTTGTTCAATTTTTGCCTTCTATAGTTATTTGTAAATAAAAAGTGAGGAAGGGGGAACATAACTCACTTTAGAATAAAAAGTCACTTCCTAGGTAGCACAACGTTGTGAATTAAAGGGGAGCCAAGGGGGCCAAAGGGGGATGCAGAAATGGAGCCCATGCAGACACATTGAGGAACTGCGTAGGAGGAAAAGAACATGTGGCAAGAGGGGAATCACGCAGGAGGAGGTGAGCCTAGGGATTGTGAGAGGTAGAGGCTATAAAATAGATAGGATCCCCCTCATTTTGGAGGATTGGATTTATGTGCATTTTGAGCTAGTCGTTTCGACTTCTGAGCACGTTGGCTGTTTAGCTAGTCTGCAGCACTGTTTAGTGCATCGAGTGTCTCCGTTTGGAGATCTCACCCTTAGCCCCAGGGGACTTCGAGTGCCTGCTCGGGCAAGGTATTTTCAATGTTATTTCAGCATTATTTTTATTATTAGTCCAGCAGCAATTTCATCGGCTTTTTGGAGGACTGTGTAGCACTTGGAGAGGGACGCAGTTCTTTTTGGTTCCAGTGTTGGATTGGAGGTTTTACGGGTGGATTTATGCTGGGAGATTGAGCAGGGGTCTAGCGCTTATCTCATTGGATTATTTTTGGTAGGGTTTTAGGCAGTGTTTCAGGCAGAGTGTATAGGGGTTTTCTTCAGAGGCAGTGCAGGACATAGAGGAACTGTGCAGAACCCTAAGGGGGTGTTTTTTAGGGGTCGACCATTCCAAGAAATCTTTCTGGGTTTTTTTGGGTTTCTTGAGTAGAGCTCGAATCCAGAGTTTTAGCTTTTTCTGAGGAGGGAAGCAGCCCCAAATCATCATTTGTTTCCTAGCAGCAGTAGTAGCACAACAACAACATCCACGCAGAGAGGCCATTTTTATACTTCTAAGAGAATTTCTTCACTTGCCTTGTGAAAGTCGAGGTTCCATCTGTCTGATCACCTCTTGTACTCATTTTATTGCTCAGTATAATAAAATGGCTTAGCATTTTCTCGCTGCATTTCTTGTGTATCTGCTTATATTTTCGGTTTACATTATTATATGTTGTTCCACTGTTATTTTATCACTTCTGGGTTATTATATAGTTTGCACATGTTTGGTTGGTATTTTTTCTGGGTTTGAAGAATATTCTAGGTTAGGGATATTACACAAGAAGAGCTCTTCATACATGACATTGACTTTTTGACTTTAATGACAAATCCTAAGGCTCTTAATGGGATCCTTCTAAAATAAAATCCCTTTCTCATGAAACCCATGAAGCAAGTCTTACAATAATAATTTTATTCACTTTATTTCATCATTTTCAAATATCATAATTACATGTCATTATGAATACTGAACCTATTACATGTCATTATGAATACTGAACCTAGTTACACTTTTCAACATCCTCTTGTGGTCCTCACATTTTGATGCAATCATGTGATGGGATATCTAGAAATTTGATGCCCTAGTCATCACACAAAGTGGGAACTATAGAAGCTAATCCTTCAACTTGCGGATTTCTTTAAGGCTTGTGCTTTAGTACTTGTGGAAGTATATTTTGTTGTCATTGCTACAACACCCTCCAAAATTTCACTACATTCAAATTATGGAGCCTACCATCATCGTCATACCTAGTGTTGCTTTGATCATCAAATGTTGTCTCATCTTATTGTATGTGATTGAAGTGTCCTTGAATGGTATAAGGTGTTGTCACGTTGGTTAGAACATCCTTAGGTGCATTTCATGGTCATAACATGTTTGTTGTTGTAAAATGA
This sequence comes from Pinus taeda, assembly GCA_000404065.3. Classification (NCBI taxonomy): domain Eukaryota; kingdom Viridiplantae; phylum Streptophyta; class Pinopsida; order Pinales; family Pinaceae; genus Pinus; species Pinus taeda. The sequence goes on from APFE031692564.1 coordinate 39,986, forward strand.
AACTTTTGGGTCATAGTCGCACACATTGCACTCGTCGTACTTGGGGAATTTGTACAAAGTGGCATTTTGATGTTTATTTATCATTGTTCAATTTTGTCTAATTTTTCTTGATGAGTTGGTATGTGTCACACATGGTTGTATGTCTAAAACACATCCTATTCACCCCTCGCCCTATATCTCATACTTAGACAACTTTTCGGTTAAAATAAATCCATTGAGGCCAACAATGCATGAGCGCACTCTAAAGCCTTGATTAGGAATACTTCATTGTTTGGAAGTGTGCCTTACACTATCCAAGAGTGAAAATCACACTCCTTAAGCCTCTTTCCCCTTCCTTTCTCTGAACTACACCCTGTTATAGACATATTTGGGCATTGCAACCCCAATCTCATATGTCCATAAACCAAGGGCTTCTAAGCCCCAAAAGTGTTGTTTCATACCCTAAAGGAACAAGGTCAACTGATTACATCATCTCCCAAAAGTTCTCCCTGAAAAACTACTCAGAACTAGTCAAAACTGGACCATACTGACTACTCAGTGCTAAGGGTGCAATGCATCTCACCTACCACATGTAGAAAGTGCGATGCATACTAAAATTCCCTTCTGTAGGGTGCGATGAGCGAGAGTAGACAAATGGCAGAGGCAGTTGGCTAGGTGGAAACCTAGAGAATATTCTAGAAACTACCCATTTGACACTTGCCTCTCTGAATTCGCCCAGGGATGAGTAAGAGATCATGAAATCCCCAAGTGGAGCCAAGAACTCTCAGAGAAATGACACAAATCAAAATCCCAGAAGCTGACTCACCCACCTACAAATATCTATATATGGATCCCTCATCCTAGAGATCCAGAGGCTGGAACTTTGTATTTTGTAAGGAAGTGTTGTTGGTTTCTCAGTGAAACATCATAGTGTTGGGTGATCTAAGCTTTTCATGAGGTGAATAGGGCTTTCATGCTGGGAGGATGGTGCTGGGTCAGACCAATGGGTTGTAATCCTCTCTTCTACTACTTCTATCAGTAAAGCTATTTGAGTTTTCCTCCATATTCTTGTATATTTCTGAATCTTGTATTGATATATGCATTTATACGGTTAATATGCATTTGATCCTATATTGTTTATGGTTATAGATCTCTATGCTTTGATGGTATCATGTTTCTTTAACTCTACAGGTGTTCTTTGAAGCAAGATAAGTGAGGAAAGAGTGGTGAAGCACTGTCAAAGGAGGGAGGAAACAAGCAAGGAGCCAAGCGAAAGACTGAGGTTGGTACTCCCTGCTTCTCTCTCATCTATCTCTCATAAAGGAAAACAGAAGTAAATTTAGTTTGTTTGTTTCTAAGATAGCTACCCGTCTTAGTGGGACTAGCAGCTCTGAATGGACACTAGTTTTCTCGATAACAAAATGGCGAATCCACTAGGGAGAAAATAGCTTGTTTGCTTGTTTCTATTTGTTTGCTTTATAAACTATAGACAGAGCCTGAAATCAAGCCAGCTAGCCTTCGAACTACTTTTGCTATGCAACTACAAAGTTGATCAACACTGCTTCAGTCCATGTCTGGGTTTTCTTATGAATTGAACGATTGACTTGCAAACATCCTAAGTGCCCTGGTTGTAGCTCTAGTAACCTCATTAGATCAGCCCCCGTGCTTTGTGTTTATTGCCTATCATTAACTCAGCCTAAATCCCTGAACTAAGCTGCAAACTGTGAGAAAAAACCAACCTCAGTCTCGTTCCTGGACCATTGCACTATCTCTCATTGGTAGTCTAGATGCATCGCACCTCCTGTGTGTTGCAGGTGAGATGCATCCCTATTTCCCTGTGTTACAGGTGCGATGATTAGATGAGACTGTTTCTGCCTCCAAATTTTGGTTTTTTCTTCATTGTCTTCAGCTTTATTTAGTAGCTTTGCTATCTGTGATTAGTATATCATTGTTGAAACTCCCTTCCTTTTCATTATTCAGCCTCCATTGTTTAAATAATTGTGAATGTTTTTATTTATTTTTCATCATTTGCAATTCTCCATTGCAAATAGTAGCATAATAGAACTGTTGTCTTTTGATTTGAAAGTGTCGCAAGTGTTGTTTTCAGTCAAAGAAAAGAGTGTCGTAGAGTCTTCCTCTTTTTTGAAAGTCGATTACAATTTTTCCATTGTATTTGATTTGAATTAATAATATTTCAAGTGTCGAAAGCAATTTTTAAGTCAATATTGAAAGTGTCGCTCTTAGTCTTCCTTTTGTTTTTCAAATTTGAAATCGCAAAGTGTCGTCTTAGCCTTCCTTTCGTTTTTTGAATTTGAAATCGCAAATTGGTATTCCTTTCATTTTTTGAATTCGAAATCGCAAAGTGTCGTCTTAGTCTTCCTTTAATTTTTTGAATTCAAAATCGCAAAGTGTCATCTTAGTCTTCCTTTCTTTTGTTGAAAATAAAATTGTTAGTACTGTCGCTTTGAAAGAAAAATAGTTCAGATCTGTACTTAGCATTCTTTTTGTCATTCACTCATTAAGAAAGCGGAAAACAAATACATGCATGTGCATTTGCATTTAGACTGCGTGCGGAAATTGATTTAGGACAGTGCATCTTAGTGTGTGCTCTTTGCTCTATGTTGAAAGAATTTTACTTCTCTTTCTTTAGTAGCTAGGATTTTCATTGCAAAAAGAAAGTAAACGTTTGTTTATCATCTTAGATTGCATATTTAGGAATTGTATATCTACATCACGCGGTGAACCTTAAAGTCAAACTTCTTAAGAAATATCAACTGTAAAATAAATCTCAATGAACATAAAAATGCTTTGGAACCTAACACACAACATCTCGAAGTTTAGGCTAGAGACGTATTCTGGCATCGTAAAGCCTGGTAACTATCATTTTCATCATAGGTTGGGTGATTCCTCCTCTTTGATACGACAAGTGCCAGTATAGACTTGTGCTCCCATGTACCGTTGAGTATATATTGGGAAACCACAATAGGCTATATCCTTTATCCTTAGGAAGTCGTGTCTACCGCCCTATCAATCACAATGCACTGAACATAGCATTCGGGAAGATTGACTGCCATACCGTAAAAAGTATTCT
>APFE031692566.1:0-22916 GCA_000404065.3 Pinus taeda
TTATTGATTTCTGTATGTGCTTGGCCCAACAATTCCATCTGCTGATGTATTGTTTTTATTGATTTCCATTGTTGGGTGATGGATTTGCTTATTTTGGCCCATAAGATCCTCTTTATTGCGGCCATGGCTGTCTCCAGATTCAATTCTTTTTCTAAGGCCCTTATCTTGTCCTTGAGGGCCTTTATTTCTCTGCCCTGTTCTGCCACAGTTACCTTAGACTTGTCATATTTAGAATCCATCTCTACCAATTTCTCTTTGGCTTTCTTTATTTCATTGGCCTGGAGTTCCATCTCTTTGACAGCCTTGGTCAGGTCCTCTATACTTGGATTGGCCTCTTGGGCTGTTGATGTACCTGCTGCTTCTGTTGTGGGGGCCACTGTTGCCCCTGATGTTGCTGCTTTTGTGGAAGTAGTTGGAGGAGCTTGGGAAGATTCTCCCTGTTTGTCTTGTATTTCTCCTTCCAGCTCTTTCTCCAATTCACGGATCCTCTGATCCTGCTGTAGTAAGAGGTCTAGCTGGTCCTCAACCTGTTTTTGCTTTTGGAGCTCAGCTGTTTGAGGGTGCTCAGTGGGCGGCAGCTTCAATCTCTTCCTCAATGCATTGAGGTCGTCATCCTTCTTCTTCATGAGGGATTTTACACCTGTTGGATCACTAGGATCATGCCCTAGATCAATAATGATCTCCTCAAGAGACTTTATTCTATTGTCCTTGGCCTTAGAGGACATCCTCTCAATATCTAGCTGAGTGTTGGTGTTTTTTAAGGAATATTTCAGCTCATGGGCCAATGTGGCCTTTTCTATCAAGGTGGCATAGACCATCTCCCCAGCCTACTTGTGGAGTTCAATCTGGTCCATGGGATGTATATCTTTAGCTAGGACCTCCACCCTTGTTTTTATGAAATCTGCAGCTGTCTTAGGCTGCGGCCCCTTGGGCTTAAAGTGACTGAATATTATTTTCTCTTCTTGGATGTCATACACAGACATCAGTCTCTCTTGCATGGCTGGTGTAGCATCTATGAACTGTTTATACACCTCAGCCCTCAATAGCTCATTCTGAGCCTTTATTTGCTTAAAGGAAGCCTTGGTGCTCTTTGGCTTCTTGCTTTGTTGTGATTGAGAGGCCACCTCCAAGCTAACCTGTAAAGTTTGCTCCTGCTGAAAGGAGCTTGTCCCTGTGTGTTGGCTGCCCTCCCTGTCCTTTGTTGTACTGTTCAAGACATCTTCAGTAATGTCTTCCACCTCTGGGGAGTCTTCCCTTTGCCTCTTGGCTTCTGGCTGGTGGGAGGATCCACTGAGAGGAGTGGACTCTTCTCTTTGTCTTTTTACTCCCCTTTCTTCGTGTGATGGGGTCTGCAGAACTGGGACAGTCAATGGCTGAGTTTGAGGTGGTGGTGTTTGTGTTGTGGGAGTTTCTGGCAGCCCATTCTGTGGCATAACAGTTTGTTCTTGTTGCTGGCCCGTTTCCTGCTCTTTTTCCTGCTCTTTTTTCTGCTCTTTTTCCTGCTCTGTCTGCCCCTTTCCTGGTTCATCCTTTGCACCCATTATGCCTTTTCCTTTGTCCATTGCTGCTGTTGTTGTAGCAGGTGCCTGTGGTGCAGTCCTTGTAACCGAGGTCCCTTGTCCTACTGAGTAAGGTAGTCTGAAGGGTACCTGCTGCACATAATCCAGGTCAATTGTCTTCTCAAGCTCTTTCATATTTTTAAGCACTCTTTCTTCTTCAGTTAAGCTCTCAACTAGAGTGTCCAGTTTCCATTCTTGTGAGTTGGCATATTGTTCTATGTGAGCGTAGTGGCAATGCTTAATACCTAGGAGCCTATATTTAGTTCTCCTAGCAGTGATGAAACCTTGAGGGTCATAATGGACCCATCGAAAACTATAGGACAGCTTGTATTTGTCCTTAAGGATCAAGTCTGCCGCTTCCCATCCTTCCTTCTTGTTCATGATGAAGGGGCCCAACTCATTTTTGAAACTAAGGTGGGCCTTTTTCTTGGAGCTGTGGAAGTGGGTGAGGTCTGATTGAATTAATTGCCTATAATACTCCAAGGCAAACAACCTCATAGGTACATATTTGCGGAGCCTGTATGGACAGAGCTCACATCCATAAACCCTGAATACAGTATGGTGTTCATATAGGTACCAGTCACCTATTTTTCTTTTCTTAGAAAGCTGCAGAGCTTTCTTTGTCTCATTAGATATCCTGGGAGGAGGGGACTTCATCAGCATGCAACAGATTGGGTATACAAACTGGTCAACAAATTCATAGTAGGTATAGGGTGAATTTGTGACCTTGTGATAAACTGAGGTCCAGAAGATGACAGATCTTCTCTCCCCTTTCTGATCCAGCCTTCTGATGTAGCATGGGAAGGCTTCAGAATGATAAAACATGAACAGGTGGTAGATGTAGGCTGAGTATCTGAAGACCCCCTTTCTATCGAGCTTCATCAACTGGTCATGAATTTTATTGGCTATGAACTTAGCAAAGTTATACTTTCGGGCAGGGGGTTGGCGTGGGCTGTAAACAGACAACAACACTAGCATGGCTTTATCCACATGCTCACTGTTTTGATATCCCAACACATAGGCTATCATGTCTATTAGCAGCCTGCCTACATCATTGAAATGTACATTTAGAAAAGGAGGTGGCCCTGTAGGCTGGCACTCAGGTCTCATGAAGTTCCTGGTGACCTTTTGCAGCTCTTCACTGGTCATCTTGTCACCAGCTTCCACCAAATAACTCATGGAGAATGGGATCAGCAACTCTGTCTGCTCAAACTGTAACATCTTGTTGATGGACTCAGCATTTATGTAGAAGAGGATCCTCCCTGATGGAGTAATGACAGCTTTGTGCTGCACATCATAGTGTTCAGCACATAGGTGAATGATTTCAGGGAAAACATTCACAGCAGGGAGACAGTAATAGGGCAGGTTTGACTCCCAAATCCCATGTGTACCATGCCCATCCTTATAGTCTTCCCTCAGTTGAGAGAAGGTCTGCAAGAAGTCTCTGCTTCCCTCAAAGTCATCAATGAGACAATCCTTGTCAACAAATGGCAAGGCCTCTAGCTCCTTATTTGTTTGACTTAGTGGGGCCACACTGAGGGATGAGGATGCAGGAGATGCCATGATATCATCTAAATTTGTACAGGTAGAGGTAATGGTTTGATGAGTCTTTAAAGACTTTTAGCAGCTGGTCAACTGTAAACACAATCTGGTGTCCTTCTTTCAGTGGAAAATGCAAGCTGGCTTTTGTAGCTTACAGCAAATTTCACAAGGATGTGAATTGCTAATGGCAAGTTGCAAAGATAGTGATGTTTCTTTGGTAAGAATGCAGGTGGCCTGTAATTGGCAAAAGGGAACAATGCCGAGCACCTCGGGGGCAAATTTACGGTTTCAGCCCGTGGAATGAGCACTCCAATGTCAAATTATGGTTGCGGGGTGGTGCAGGTTGCTTGGGTTTGCTTCAGGTAACAGACAGAGCTGAATTTAGGAGTTTTACCAGTCTTTTAATGGTGAATTTTTACAGAGAATTGGAATGCATGGGCAAAGTGGGAAAACTGGCGAAATACCTGGAAAAACTAGCTTGTAAGCTTGCGAGCCGGGCTGTGGAGGCTTAATGCCGTTGAATTCTGGACTTGTAGCGGTTGAATTGTTGAATTTGATGGCTAGAGGACAAATTTCACGGCAGCTGGTCGACAACGGCTCCTTTCTTTTGCACGTGAAAATGACCGAAAACGGCTCATTTGGCCGTTTATAACGTTAAATTTGGAAAAAGTGGGTATTTGGCGCTTTTCCGCCGATGACGTCAGCATGACATCATGGTGGGGCCCGGGTACGGAAGTGACGTGGCACTGAGGTGTGAGCCAGGGTGGCAGGACACAGTGGCGGGTAGATGCGGTGGCAAGGCTACATGGAGGGCCACGGGACGCGGGGGAGGGCAAAGGTTAGGTGATGTCAGGATGACGTGCACGTGACGTAGGAGGGAGGACGATAACAGGGATGGCGGTAAGCGGGTTCCCCGCACCACCTTTGGGCAAAGGCGGTAACGGGGAGGGGGGCTCCGAACAACCCCATCGCCCGCCACGCGTCCCTGTACGGGGCGGAAAACCACTTTCCCCAGACGCTAAAGGTCGGTAGGTCGGGGAGCGAAAATGACCGCCCACCGTAAGATCTGGGCGGCGGAGATCGGACGACTGGCGGGACCTCCGAAGGGTCATGCAGGTTGGAAAGGGACCCGCCGGCCAATTAAAATATTCATTTAAATATTTCGGGCGGAGAACCTTGGGATAGTGGGTTTTATGGGTTTTTCGGATTTTCTCATAATTTCAAAAGGGGTTATGGGTAGGAGGGGTTTTATAGGGTCTTTCTTTACAAATGAAGGCTTAATGAGTGAAATGACTTGGAATAGGGAGAGAGATGAAAAGGAGGTTCATCAAAGTGACCAGGTGTCATTTTGATCCCTTTTTTAAAAGACCATATGGCTATAATGCCAAGGGGAGGGATATTTATACGAACTTTGGGGTTTATACACCATGGTGTTAATACTAGTAGGGGAAGGGTAAGATAGGGGAGTTACATAATAGAATTAGAGGTTAATATGGATGAAGGGGGTGAATAGGGCGTAATACCACTAAGTTTTCTTGGAAATAACTTAGTATGAAGAGTAGATCAAAATGAAAAGATTTTTACACAAGAAATGTGGCTTTTAAAGGATGAAGAACCTCCATGAAACCATAAATCTTTCCCTGCATTTTAACTGATAGGGGGATGTTAGTAACAAATGGGAAAAGGGAAGGAAGGGAGGTTAGACATGCTTTTTTTTGTTTTGTTTCTCTCATTTTGACCACCAAAGTCAAATTTTGAACTGAATATCACTTCTGAAACCCCATCTACCTACCCAGCTACTTTGCCTAGCATTTTTTGTTTCTTCTTGGAGGGTGCACTTGGACTTGCAGACCTTTTGTGTGCCTTTTCTTTTTCTGGCTTTTCCCCTTTGATTTTCTATCAAATTCTACCCTTATTTCTTCCAAGGTCCCAGATTAAACTGTTGGGAACCTTTCTTCTCTACCTGAACTACTTGTCTGCCAAGATTAAACAGTTTGGACAGACTTCTTTCTCTACTCTACAACAGGAAATTTAAACATGGCATGATCCAGATTAGGCTCTTGGACCATCCAACAAAATTGAGTCCTTATCAAGATATAGACACACCTTGTCTCCTTGTGGAAATATGGGATCTTTGCATCATCAAAGCAGAGCATATTTGGACTTTTTATAACCAATCATGAAATATGAAACCTATTGATATAGGTAACAAACAGTGGCTCCACATGGGGATGGTTTTTCATTTGAAAGACCAAGAACAGCAGGTCAGATTGCCTTAGCTCTTTGACTGTTTTTACCAATCTTGAAGTTTGCTGCTTTGAAATGCCAAAATTGTGTTTCTCTTCTTGGTGGACCTCTGATTTTATTCACCTTCGGTCGGCTGACAGCTATAAGAAAACTGTAAGAAATTGCATTATTACATGTTGGAAAACAATATATACATCTAAATATGTACAAGGGGAAACTCAGGCTGCACTTATGGGTGATATTCGAAATAGTGTTTCAGCATCCTGCCATTCATAGGACCTTCATCCAAATCAGTTTCATTGAGGCTTTTAAGGAAATAAGTGTTGTTTCCTTGTACTGCTTGGACAGCAAATGGTCCTCTCCAAAGGGAATCAAATTTTCCATATTTTCCCTTATCTTCTCTTCTGGAATCCCACTTGAGGACTTTGTCACCAACGTTGAAATCTTCTGCTTTGGTTCTTCTGTCAAAGGCCTTCTTCAACTTTTCTTGTAACAGTTGAACTCTGTTGAAAACTTGATCTCTGGTTTGCTGCAAACATATGATTTGATTTATTCTTCTTTGCATATCGTTTGGCTCAGCTTGACTTTCCTGCAGTAGTCTCATGACAGGGATCCCTAGTGATGAAGGAAACTTGGCTTCTAGTCCATAGACTAACTCATATGGGCTGACCCCAATTGATCTTTTAGTTGTTAATCTATCTGCCCATAAGGCATTGACCAGTTTCTTGTGCCAATTCTTTTTGTTCTCTTCCAACACTTTCTTTATCATATTTACCAGGCTTTTGTTTGATGATTCTGCAAGGCCATTTCCTTGGGGATAATATGTAGTAGAATGGCCCAATGTAATGTGGAATTTGTGACAAAAGCTGACCATCTTTTTGGATCTGAAAGTAGCAGCATTGTCTGTTATTATTTTATCAGGGCACCCAAATCTAGCAAGGATATTGGTCTCAAGAAATTGGATGATAGTAGAATCATTTGCTTGTCTGCACGGAATTGCTTCAATCCACTTTGTGAAGTAGTTTGTTGCTGTCAGAATCCATCTATGTTGGCCTGAAGATGAGGGATTGATTTCTCCAATGAAGTCCAAGCCCCATTGCTAAAATGGTATCTCTGTTGCAATAGGTCTTAGAGGCAGTGGCAGCAATTGTCTCTTTCCTTCAAACACTTGACATTTGTGACACGCAGTGGTGAATTTTTTGACATCAGGAAAAATAGAGGGCCAGTAGTATCCAGCTCTAAGTATTTTATCCACAGTGGACTTCCAATATAGATGCCCACCACAATCACCTGCATGAAATTCTTCCATGATCTTGTCAGCTTCGTTTTCAATCAAACAATTTAATAAGATGCCCTCATGATTTTTCCAAAACAGATTTTCTTCCATGACACGGAATTTCAAAGCTTTCATTTTTAAAAACCTACACTTAGTTCTAGACAACCCTAGGGGAGCACACAGGTTTTGTAACACATAACAAATATCAGAATACCAGGGGGATTGTTCAAAGGCTACATTGATCTTTGGAGTCGCCAGCTCCTATTCACTGTCTAGTTGGTTAATGTCCAGGGCTTGGAAATTTGTTTCAGACATTAACTTGGCTAAGCCCTGCCCTTTTATTAGTTTTGTAGGCTTTATTTCTATGTCAAACTCCAGAATGTTTGTAATCCATTTTCCTCTTCTACCCTCCAAGTTTTCTTGAGTGAGTATATCTTTGACAATAGGACTTGGTACATAGGCTATAACATGTGAATAAAGGATGTAAATCCTAAAGTCCTTAATGGCTTTAACCAAAGCATAAGCCTGCTTTTCCATGATTTGATACTTTAAAGGTGCATCTCTGAGAGCTCTGCTAAAGAAAGCTATTGGTTTTTCATTTCCTTGATCATCTTTTTGTAGCAAGACAGCGGCAATGGTATGCTGGGAGGCAAAAGAGAAAATGATAAATTCTCTGTCAAACTGAGGATTAGTCAACACTGGGGTTTGAGTAAGGGCCAGTTTTATACCTTCAAAGGCCTGATTGGCTTCAACAGTCCATTTGACCTTTGAATCTTTCTTCAGCATGTTATTTAATAGTCTGCTTAGTTCTGCTAAGTTTGGGATGAACCTCCTCAAGAAATTGATTTTTCCCAAGAATCCCTGTAGTTCTTTGACATTTCTTAGGTGGGGCATTTGTAGGATAGCTTGTATCCTATTTGGATCTATTCTAATGCCATCTTTAGAAATGATGTGGCCCAATAATTTACCTTCCTCTAAGCCAAACAGGGATTTTTTGGGATTCAAAGAGATTCCATATTTTCTGCATTTTAGAAAGATCTGTCTCAAATGCTTTATATGTTCTTGGTTTGATTTTGAGAAAGGTGTAAGGTCATCCAAGTAAATGACTAGAAAGTCATGAATCTCTTTGGAAAAAGCAATATCCATGGCTCTTTGAAATGTTGCCCCTGCATTTTTCAATCCAAAAGGCATTTTTATATATTTGAAGGTTCCCCATGGGGTTGTAAATGTAGTTTTGTCCTGATCATCAGGATGGACTAAGATCTGGTTGAAACCTGAGAAGCCATCAAGCAAGGAAATCCTTGAGGCCCCTACCACTCTCTGGAGAATGTGATCCATCTTGGGTAAGGGGTAGTTGTCTTTGAGGGACACTTGGTTCAGATTTCTTAGGTCCACACATAGCCTTATTTCCCCAGTTTTCTTTCTTGTAGGGACTAAGTTGGAGATCCACTCAGAGAATCTGATTGGTGCTATGATGCCTGCTTTGAACATTTTTCGTACCTCTTGTTCCATTGCTGGGAGAAGCATTGGATTGATTCTTCTCAGTTTTGGTTTAAAGGGCTTTTGATCAGGCTTGAGAGGGATAGTATGTTGGATAACAGAGGTGTCATAGGATTTCAAGTCCTCATAACTCCATGCAAACACATCTTGAAACTCCTTAAAAAGGTCAATGTATTTGGGCTTTTGGTCAGGAGGTAAAGAAGCAGACAATTTAATTATTTTGGGCTTGTCAAGGGTACCAATGTTGCATTCTTCAATGGCTGCATTTATTGGCTGCATTTTTGGTTTTCTGGAAATATCATTTGAGTCAAAAATGTCCTCTAATGGAGTCAGGCCTGTGGGTAAAAAATTGTCTTTCAGCTCTATGATTTCAGTCTCAATATTGGCCACTTCTTCACCATTGATTGCTTGAATTTACTGAATGTTGTCCATGTTGAAAATTGTTGGGTTTAGCAGTTGTTTTGCTGTTCTAGGTGACATTGTGTGGGGCATTTTTTGAAAAAATAATTGTGATTGACTTGCTGTCTTAGTGTCTATGTTTAGACCTGAAAACTCTTCTTGTAGGGTAAGAAAACTGTTTATTTGTGTGTCATTATCAAACACCTGCTAGTCCTTTACATTATTTGGGACAGAAGGCCTATGTTTTACTTCAGCTGTAAAACAGTGATGAGGCTCAAAAGGGAGCTTGCAAGTACTTGCAAATATTGCTAGACTATGAGCATGAAGGTTTTGAGCCCTAGGAATTTTGGTAATCTGGAACTCAGTGAAAGACTCTAGTAGCTCAGTGGTAGCAGCCCTATAAGATCTGAGTCTTTTATCATTAGTGACAAAATTGCCCCTCACTTGTTGGATAACTAAGTCTGAATCCCCTAGGATTGATATTCTTATGGCTTGTAGGGATAGTACCAACTTGAGGCCTAGCAGGAGAGCCTCATATTTAGCCATGTTGTTGGTGCATTTGAAGTTCAGTCTATAAGCTCTGCCTTCTGCATGACTGTTCTGTTTATTATGTACCCAAACTCCAGCTCCTGCCCCTAGTTTGTTCACTGATCCATCAAATTCCAGGAACCATAAGGTCTCTTGTGCTAGGGGACGCTGAATAATATTTCCGTGATCTAGATTTATGAGTTGAAGTTTAGTTTCTTCCCCTAGTTTTGGTTTTAAAACAATCTTTTGATTTGATGGGATCAATTTTGTTTCTAGAGCTATTGTTTGTTTACTGAGGTCCTGATCTTCTTTGAGTGTATGGTTTTCATCATGATATGATTTGTCCTCTAGCACATTCTCTTCTTTTACTTTAAATAAAGTTTCTATGTTAGGATTCCCTTTATTAGTCTGCTGATCTGTTCTGATTATCTGAGTTTCTTCACCGTTTGTATGATCTGTATTGTCATTGAAAAGGATATATGAGTCAATATCAGAATGGACAGCATATATGGGGAAGTTTTGAGGCTTCTCTGCCGTGCTGACCATGTATTTCATTAGAGACTCTCTATATAATCTCTTGGGTTGACCAAAGACTGTAATGGTAGCATAAGACATGTCCAATTGAAGGGACCCTTGAAGTTTACCTCCCCATGATCTTGACAGTAACATCCCATACTTGGGTGGGATATCAGCAACAACAACATCCATCAAGATTGTTTTGTTTGGGTATTGGACCAGGGATACACACAAGTCTTTTATCAGGCCTAGACATTTAACCTGGCTGGAATCAAATGAAAACAGGTCCTTATATGGCCGAGTAATATCTAGGTTCAATCTTTCCATGACAGATTTTAGCATTAGGTTATGAGAAGCACCTGAGTCAAACATTGCATTGTGTAATATCTTGTCATGGATATGCAAGCTGACATAAAATGGTAATATCCCTGTATCTGTTGTTTTTCCATTAACCTCTGGACCAAACAGTAATTCAGGGGTGTCATCCAACACATTTACATTGTCTTTGCTTTGAGTGAGTTGGAGGGACTTCTCAATTTGTTGTTTATAGATGTCATGTTTGGCTAGCTCTGCAAGAGGAATGGATATCTTTAGTTTGCCAATTTCAGCTTCTAAGTCAAAGGGTTTTTCAGATTGAATCTTAGCGTTGTGGGTGACCACCTTTTCTTTATTTGGCAAAGTCTTTTCTTGATCTTGGGACTTATGTTTTTCATTCACCTCTTGAGGCCTTTTACTTGGATTGGGGTGTACAGATGATGTAGCTGGTGTGTTTTGTGTATGTTCAGTAACTTCTTCAATAGTCACTTCCTTTGTGAGTGAATCAATTGCATTCTTTGGTTATGCTATTACAACATCTTTGGGCTACTGTCTATCCTTGGTTTTTTCAGGTTGTGTTATGTTTACAGTCCTACTTCTTAGTTTGTACTGTTTATGGACTTCATAGACAGCGGTGTCATAGCCTTGTTTGAAGTCAAATGATTCACCTGACTTTGTTTGGAACTGTTTAGCGTCTTCTTCTTCATGATCTTCTTGACTTAGGAAGACTTGGTCCTCATTATCAAGACCCATTAGGTGGATATGGGTATCATTTGCTTGCTCCTCTACTGTGGATGTTTCAGCATAGTTTTCTTGAAATGGAGGTCTTATTTCTGAATCATTGTTGGCTTTGCCCCCACTAGGATTTTGGTTCCTTCTAAAGTTTGGATTTCTGTTAGAGTTATTTGGTGGTGCCTCCCATGAAGCCTTCCTCTCCACAGATTCTACTCTATCACCCAACCTTTTCATACCAGAAATTATTGCATCTAATTTTTGGTCAAAGGCTGAGGGTTCCTCTTTAAAGGCAACTCTTTTTTCCAATCTTGCCCTGTTCCTCTTAGCAATCAGGTTTGCTTCTACTAAGACAGCAAACTTTTGTGCATCTTCAAGGGTTGCAGGGGCCCTTTCCTTTAACTGATATGCCATTTCGGGATCGAATCCGTCAAGAAATTTGTATAAGGCCAAATCAGGAGGAGGTCTTAAGTTTTGGGGTATTGCATTGTATACATTATTGAACCTAGCACAGTATTCTAAAACTGTCTCTTGGGGACCTCTCTTGATTGTGTCATATTCACCAAGTATATGCAGGGGATCTTTCTTTTTCTCCCATCTATTAGTGAAGGCTTGGTAAAGCTCATCCGATGTTGTGATGCTATTTACAGCCAGTGACCTGAACCAAGTTCGAACATCACCTGTTAGGCTCTGGACAAATATTCTCATCCTCACAGTATCATCATCTATCTCATAATTTTCAAAGTGATCTTGCATCCTTCTAGCATGTTGAATGGCCGTAAAAGGTCCAGTCGAGTCAAAATATGAGATTTTAGATTGGTAGTCTTGAGGTAGAGCTGCAGGATTAGCAGGTAATTGGAGAGGTGCATATCTGTTAGCCATATTTGCAAGGTTTTGGGGATTGATTAGGACAACTGGGACAAGAGGAACGATAGGTACCACAGGGGTAACAGGTATAGCAGGATTTAGAATGCTGGTCAAGGGGATATGTGTAGGGGAAGAGGATGTGGATGAGGAACTAGGGGAATTAGGGGTGGAACGGAAAAGTACCTTGATTGGAGTGGAGATGGGGTTAGGGTGAACTGCCTCTGGACTAAGGCCAGCAAGATTATCTGGCTTTTGCTGGTTCTTAATTAGTTTGGGGATTGTATTAGGATTTTCAAAGACAATAGGAGGGTTGGGATCAGGATTAGCCCTAGTGTACCGAAGACTCTTCTTGGGAGCCAGCTTCTGAGCTAGTCCTTCTAAGTTTTTGAAAGATTTGTATAGCAAGGACTGGACAGGAGTTTGAAAGGTTCTGTGTATCTGTAACTGAGTATAATGGATATCTGAGTCAACTCTACCTTAAGGCTGTAAATATTTGTATGGAAGCAGTTCAGAGGTTTCTTGATTGATGTTCAGATTTTGAGTGTAATTCCTGGTAGATATACAGTCATCTCTAGATCCTAAATTCCCCAGTGGAGTCGCCAATTATGTTAACACCCAGGTTGTTCCCTTTGACTCTAAGGGAATACGGCCGGGGTAACCACTAACCAGTCTTTGGATTACAGCTTCTAGCCAAGCTGTAAATCAGAGAGGGCTCTCTCTTTATGATTTGTCTCTGTTCTGATGGTATTTTAGGCTAGATGTGAAGCTCAAATTTGGTTTAATTGTTTGGTTGGAAAGGTTCAGTCAAAACGTGTATGCCCTTACCAGAATCTTGCATGACATTGGGCAATGGAGTCAGTGGTCCTTTGGTTTGGTGTGCTGTGTTGATATTTGTAATGAGAGCTGCAGAGCAAGATAATTGTCTGAGGAATAATGCTTTGAAATTTAGTTTTGATATGATATGTTCAGTATAAGAAAGACAATTAAGGATCTTTCTATAAACTGATATGAAAAGAAAGCGAGTGTTACCTGGAAGCATTTAAGAATTTCTAGATGACATTCACAACATGGAACTAAATATAACATGAGCATTTAAGAATTCATGTTTATTTTAATCCTGAAGAAAACATTTACAGCAATATAAGATTGAGCACAGGGTGCGAAGAAACATGTCCTGAACTATTCTTTTTCTCTATTGCCAGATATGATGGAAACATAAAAATGAAATAACATAAGGAAACAGAACAGAGTTCAAAGAAAACATATCATTCCGCCAGACAACACAGGGATTCTGCAACAGCACTTAGAATTATCAAAAAGACACCAGAGTTCCAGGAAATCACTGAGCTGAAATTGCTCTTTGTATTAAACTTTTCTGAAAGTACAGAGTATACATGCCTCAGAGTAAAAATTCCCAACCCCTTATGCGTTATTAAGGGGAGTATATATAAAAATTTACATAAGAAAATATTTGAATGGAGAGTAAAGCTCCATAAATGTTCAACCAACTGCTGGAGTGTAGCCGCTGAGAGAGTAAATGCTGTAATCACTTTTAGTCCTTTAGCTGTCTGAAAATGGTCAGAGACTACTGACTTGGTGGCTCTTGGAGTTGGCTAAGGGTACACCGCCAAAATGTGCGCATTTCTTTATCTTTTGGCTAGCCGTCATAGTCTACTTGCTGAGTCAGCATTCAGCTGCTTTTAATGCTCACTTTATCTTTCTGTTTGCCTTGTATTGACCTGGAGCTGGCAGTGACCGAACAGCTGGAGCTATCGTGGCAGAATTTGAAGCATTGCTTGCCACCAGTCTTCCTTAGGCATCTGATGCCTCCTAATCTTTATTAAGGTCTCATCGGCCTCTGTATATCTATAAAAATTGGGAGGAGTCTCAAAAAGGTGGTTCACTTCATTTTCAATAAAGAATAGGCCTCCCAGTTTATCATATAAACTCTGTCCTGAGGGAGGCCCTGTCTGTTTAGATGTACTGCTAGATGCAGTGATCTGATTCTCAATATATGTTGCAATCTTGTTGGCAAACTGATCCTGGGAGACTAATTTTCCTGCACCAGTTAGGAGGCTGGGCAGGCCT
The DNA here is from genome assembly GCA_000404065.3 of Pinus taeda. Lineage (NCBI taxonomy): Eukaryota > Viridiplantae > Streptophyta > Pinopsida > Pinales > Pinaceae > Pinus > Pinus taeda. Next base: position 13,570 of record APFE031692566.1, read on the forward strand.
TTTGCTTGCAATTCTGCCAAGTTGACCTTGAATTCCTCCACATCTGCTGTGATCTCATAGCACTTCCTCTCCACAGATTGTACATAACTCCTGAGAGTGAGCACTTTCTTGGCAAGGAGGACAGCTTCTGTTCTGTTGGGGATACCCATGGCCGTCAGTTCCTCCTGCTCCTGCCTGTTTAGGAAGTCTACTATTCTGTTGGCCTGTTCTGGTCTGTTTCCCAGCAGTGCTTTGGCCTTATTGATTTCTGTATGTGCTTGGCCCAACAATTCCATCTGCTGATGTATTGTTTTTATTGATTTCCATTGTTGGGTGATGGATTTGCTTATTTTGGCCCATAAGATCCTCTTTATTGCGGCCATGGCTGTCTCCAGATTCAATTCTTTTTCTAAGGCCCTTATCTTGTCCTTGAGGGCCTTTATTTCTCTGCCCTGTTCTGCCACAGTTACCTTAGACTTGTCATATTTAGAATCCATCTCTACCAATTTCTCTTTGGCTTTCTTTATTTCATTGGCCTGGAGTTCCATCTCTTTGACAGCCTTGGTCAGGTCCTCTATACTTGGATTGGCCTCTTGGGCTGTTGATGTACCTGCTGCTTCTGTTGTGGGGGCCACTGTTGCCCCTGATGTTGCTGCTTTTGTGGAAGTAGTTGGAGGAGCTTGGGAAGATTCTCCCTGTTTGTCTTGTATTTCTCCTTCCAGCTCTTTCTCCAATTCACGGATCCTCTGATCCTGCTGTAGTAAGAGGTCTAGCTGGTCCTCAACCTGTTTTTGCTTTTGGAGCTCAGCTGTTTGAGGGTGCTCAGTGGGCGGCAGCTTCAATCTCTTCCTCAATGCATTGAGGTCGTCATCCTTCTTCTTCATGAGGGATTTTACACCTGTTGGATCACTAGGATCATGCCCTAGATCAATAATGATCTCCTCAAGAGACTTTATTCTATTGTCCTTGGCCTTAGAGGACATCCTCTCAATATCTAGCTGAGTGTTGGTGTTTTTTAAGGAATATTTCAGCTCATGGGCCAATGTGGCCTTTTCTATCAAGGTGGCATAGACCATCTCCCCAGCCTACTTGTGGAGTTCAATCTGGTCCATGGGATGTATATCTTTAGCTAGGACCTCCACCCTTGTTTTTATGAAATCTGCAGCTGTCTTAGGCTGCGGCCCCTTGGGCTTAAAGTGACTGAATATTATTTTCTCTTCTTGGATGTCATACACAGACATCAGTCTCTCTTGCATGGCTGGTGTAGCATCTATGAACTGTTTATACACCTCAGCCCTCAATAGCTCATTCTGAGCCTTTATTTGCTTAAAGGAAGCCTTGGTGCTCTTTGGCTTCTTGCTTTGTTGTGATTGAGAGGCCACCTCCAAGCTAACCTGTAAAGTTTGCTCCTGCTGAAAGGAGCTTGTCCCTGTGTGTTGGCTGCCCTCCCTGTCCTTTGTTGTACTGTTCAAGACATCTTCAGTAATGTCTTCCACCTCTGGGGAGTCTTCCCTTTGCCTCTTGGCTTCTGGCTGGTGGGAGGATCCACTGAGAGGAGTGGACTCTTCTCTTTGTCTTTTTACTCCCCTTTCTTCGTGTGATGGGGTCTGCAGAACTGGGACAGTCAATGGCTGAGTTTGAGGTGGTGGTGTTTGTGTTGTGGGAGTTTCTGGCAGCCCATTCTGTGGCATAACAGTTTGTTCTTGTTGCTGGCCCGTTTCCTGCTCTTTTTCCTGCTCTTTTTTCTGCTCTTTTTCCTGCTCTGTCTGCCCCTTTCCTGGTTCATCCTTTGCACCCATTATGCCTTTTCCTTTGTCCATTGCTGCTGTTGTTGTAGCAGGTGCCTGTGGTGCAGTCCTTGTAACCGAGGTCCCTTGTCCTACTGAGTAAGGTAGTCTGAAGGGTACCTGCTGCACATAATCCAGGTCAATTGTCTTCTCAAGCTCTTTCATATTTTTAAGCACTCTTTCTTCTTCAGTTAAGCTCTCAACTAGAGTGTCCAGTTTCCATTCTTGTGAGTTGGCATATTGTTCTATGTGAGCGTAGTGGCAATGCTTAATACCTAGGAGCCTATATTTAGTTCTCCTAGCAGTGATGAAACCTTGAGGGTCATAATGGACCCATCGAAAACTATAGGACAGCTTGTATTTGTCCTTAAGGATCAAGTCTGCCGCTTCCCATCCTTCCTTCTTGTTCATGATGAAGGGGCCCAACTCATTTTTGAAACTAAGGTGGGCCTTTTTCTTGGAGCTGTGGAAGTGGGTGAGGTCTGATTGAATTAATTGCCTATAATACTCCAAGGCAAACAACCTCATAGGTACATATTTGCGGAGCCTGTATGGACAGAGCTCACATCCATAAACCCTGAATACAGTATGGTGTTCATATAGGTACCAGTCACCTATTTTTCTTTTCTTAGAAAGCTGCAGAGCTTTCTTTGTCTCATTAGATATCCTGGGAGGAGGGGACTTCATCAGCATGCAACAGATTGGGTATACAAACTGGTCAACAAATTCATAGTAGGTATAGGGTGAATTTGTGACCTTGTGATAAACTGAGGTCCAGAAGATGACAGATCTTCTCTCCCCTTTCTGATCCAGCCTTCTGATGTAGCATGGGAAGGCTTCAGAATGATAAAACATGAACAGGTGGTAGATGTAGGCTGAGTATCTGAAGACCCCCTTTCTATCGAGCTTCATCAACTGGTCATGAATTTTATTGGCTATGAACTTAGCAAAGTTATACTTTCGGGCAGGGGGTTGGCGTGGGCTGTAAACAGACAACAACACTAGCATGGCTTTATCCACATGCTCACTGTTTTGATATCCCAACACATAGGCTATCATGTCTATTAGCAGCCTGCCTACATCATTGAAATGTACATTTAGAAAAGGAGGTGGCCCTGTAGGCTGGCACTCAGGTCTCATGAAGTTCCTGGTGACCTTTTGCAGCTCTTCACTGGTCATCTTGTCACCAGCTTCCACCAAATAACTCATGGAGAATGGGATCAGCAACTCTGTCTGCTCAAACTGTAACATCTTGTTGATGGACTCAGCATTTATGTAGAAGAGGATCCTCCCTGATGGAGTAATGACAGCTTTGTGCTGCACATCATAGTGTTCAGCACATAGGTGAATGATTTCAGGGAAAACATTCACAGCAGGGAGACAGTAATAGGGCAGGTTTGACTCCCAAATCCCATGTGTACCATGCCCATCCTTATAGTCTTCCCTCAGTTGAGAGAAGGTCTGCAAGAAGTCTCTGCTTCCCTCAAAGTCATCAATGAGACAATCCTTGTCAACAAATGGCAAGGCCTCTAGCTCCTTATTTGTTTGACTTAGTGGGGCCACACTGAGGGATGAGGATGCAGGAGATGCCATGATATCATCTAAATTTGTACAGGTAGAGGTAATGGTTTGATGAGTCTTTAAAGACTTTTAGCAGCTGGTCAACTGTAAACACAATCTGGTGTCCTTCTTTCAGTGGAAAATGCAAGCTGGCTTTTGTAGCTTACAGCAAATTTCACAAGGATGTGAATTGCTAATGGCAAGTTGCAAAGATAGTGATGTTTCTTTGGTAAGAATGCAGGTGGCCTGTAATTGGCAAAAGGGAACAATGCCGAGCACCTCGGGGGCAAATTTACGGTTTCAGCCCGTGGAATGAGCACTCCAATGTCAAATTATGGTTGCGGGGTGGTGCAGGTTGCTTGGGTTTGCTTCAGGTAACAGACAGAGCTGAATTTAGGAGTTTTACCAGTCTTTTAATGGTGAATTTTTACAGAGAATTGGAATGCATGGGCAAAGTGGGAAAACTGGCGAAATACCTGGAAAAACTAGCTTGTAAGCTTGCGAGCCGGGCTGTGGAGGCTTAATGCCGTTGAATTCTGGACTTGTAGCGGTTGAATTGTTGAATTTGATGGCTAGAGGACAAATTTCACGGCAGCTGGTCGACAACGGCTCCTTTCTTTTGCACGTGAAAATGACCGAAAACGGCTCATTTGGCCGTTTATAACGTTAAATTTGGAAAAAGTGGGTATTTGGCGCTTTTCCGCCGATGACGTCAGCATGACATCATGGTGGGGCCCGGGTACGGAAGTGACGTGGCACTGAGGTGTGAGCCAGGGTGGCAGGACACAGTGGCGGGTAGATGCGGTGGCAAGGCTACATGGAGGGCCACGGGACGCGGGGGAGGGCAAAGGTTAGGTGATGTCAGGATGACGTGCACGTGACGTAGGAGGGAGGACGATAACAGGGATGGCGGTAAGCGGGTTCCCCGCACCACCTTTGGGCAAAGGCGGTAACGGGGAGGGGGGCTCCGAACAACCCCATCGCCCGCCACGCGTCCCTGTACGGGGCGGAAAACCACTTTCCCCAGACGCTAAAGGTCGGTAGGTCGGGGAGCGAAAATGACCGCCCACCGTAAGATCTGGGCGGCGGAGATCGGACGACTGGCGGGACCTCCGAAGGGTCATGCAGGTTGGAAAGGGACCCGCCGGCCAATTAAAATATTCATTTAAATATTTCGGGCGGAGAACCTTGGGATAGTGGGTTTTATGGGTTTTTCGGATTTTCTCATAATTTCAAAAGGGGTTATGGGTAGGAGGGGTTTTATAGGGTCTTTCTTTACAAATGAAGGCTTAATGAGTGAAATGACTTGGAATAGGGAGAGAGATGAAAAGGAGGTTCATCAAAGTGACCAGGTGTCATTTTGATCCCTTTTTTAAAAGACCATATGGCTATAATGCCAAGGGGAGGGATATTTATACGAACTTTGGGGTTTATACACCATGGTGTTAATACTAGTAGGGGAAGGGTAAGATAGGGGAGTTACATAATAGAATTAGAGGTTAATATGGATGAAGGGGGTGAATAGGGCGTAATACCACTAAGTTTTCTTGGAAATAACTTAGTATGAAGAGTAGATCAAAATGAAAAGATTTTTACACAAGAAATGTGGCTTTTAAAGGATGAAGAACCTCCATGAAACCATAAATCTTTCCCTGCATTTTAACTGATAGGGGGATGTTAGTAACAAATGGGAAAAGGGAAGGAAGGGAGGTTAGACATGCTTTTTTTTGTTTTGTTTCTCTCATTTTGACCACCAAAGTCAAATTTTGAACTGAATATCACTTCTGAAACCCCATCTACCTACCCAGCTACTTTGCCTAGCATTTTTTGTTTCTTCTTGGAGGGTGCACTTGGACTTGCAGACCTTTTGTGTGCCTTTTCTTTTTCTGGCTTTTCCCCTTTGATTTTCTATCAAATTCTACCCTTATTTCTTCCAAGGTCCCAGATTAAACTATTGGGAACCTTTCTTCTCTACCTGAACTACTTGTCTGCCAAGATTAAACAGTTTGGACAGACTTCTTTCTCTACTCTACAAGAGGAAATTTAAACATGGCATGATCCAGATTAAGCTGTTGGACCATCGAACAAAATTGAGTCCTTATCAAGATATAGACACACCTTGTCTCCTTGTGGAAATATGGGATCTTTGCATCATCAAAGCAGAGCATATTTGGACCTTTTATAACCAATCATGAAATATGAAACCTATTGATATAGGTAACAAACAGGGAGAAGTTTGTTTAGGGATATGTAAGGGATTTGGGTATTTGAAAGGGTAGGGTTTTGGGGTTTTGACAAGGTAGGGTTTGGGGTGTTATGTTGACCAAAGAGTGGAGGGATAGGGGATAGGGTTTGGTAGTATTTTAGGGAAGGGATAATAGGAAAAATGAGAAAGGGAGGATAGGGAAAAATGGTAGGAGAGGGAAAAATGGTAGGAAAACAGAACCTTGGCCTCAATACCTCAATTATGCAATCCTAGCCACCATGGCTTTGATGTTTTTTGAGTGGTTGGTATTATGAGTTTTGTGGCAATTGAACATAGCCAAGAACCACCATATCATCCATAAACTTTGATGAACAAGTCGTGACATAGAGCCTACATGTCAATTTTATGGGCTTCACAAGCAATTTGAAGTGATTTGGCACGATTTTGGCCCTTTGTGGGTGTGCACCGCGCGCCAAGCCCAGTGCGCTGCACCCTGGGTGTGCATCGTGCTTGTTGAATTTTTGCACTGTGGGGTGGCTTTTTGTGCACTGCGCTCTTCTGTGTGTGCGCCGCGCCCTGGAAACTACCTCCAACTTCACTCCAACACGCACTTTGCACTCTCAAACACTTTGCACTCTTTCTCTATGACCTTGATTAGCACAATGACCTTGTTTTCATGTGGAATCTTTGTGGAATGAATAAATTGAAGTTTTTGAGGAATATTTCAGTCCAATACAGGCCTTTTATCCCTGTGCACCGCGCCTCCCATGTGCGCCGTGCCAGTTTAAATTTACACCGAAAAAGTTCTCCCTATGCGCTATGCCTTTTTGCAGGAGCCTTTTGGAGGCCTTCCCAGTGTATACATTGGGCGTAGGATAGCTCATTGGAAAGGAATTTGAGTCTACTTTCCAACCCAACTGGAATTTTTCAATTTGGAGTTCATTTTCCCTGTAAAAAAACAAATCTCCCAAGACTGGTCAAAATGTGCCAAATGAGGCTGCCTCAAGGTAGAGTACTATTGCAGTCAACTTTTGAAGGTGTTCCTCAACTCCATATTGAGCTCATGATAGCTCATTGGAAAGATCCTTATGTCTCATTATCATTTTACTCATCAATCAAGTCATTTGGCTAACCAAGCTAGGCGCAAACTTGATTTTCCCAAGGTCACTTTAGAGGTGTATCAATTCTCCCAAGGCGATTGTATTTTTGACATTTCTCTAAATCCATGACACCTGTGTAAATAATGAAGGAGGTGTTTCTTTATTGGTCTGTTTTGGACAAAAACCTCTCTCAATTTTCCCAAATTCATCCTTTATTGCTTAGAAACATCATTTGAGGGAAACCTATCCCGATGTGTGGGACAAGGAATTTGCCGAAATGACGCGAAATGAAGGGGATAGGCAGCTTCTAAATTCTTGAAAAAAATTTTGGAAATGGGGAGAGATGTTAGAAAGTAGGGGAAATTGGAATCTCAAAAATTGAGTGAGGGGAAGGGGTCCAAAAAGGCAAAACACAGGCCTAGCCTAGAAAATTGCCAAGTTGTAACAAGAAAATAGGGTTTGTGCGAAAATGATGAATTTGGGGGATTTTAGTGGTGGGAGGCGTTTAATAAGGTACATTATGGATAGGGGAAGGCGTATGAACATTAGGATACAATTTTTTCCAATGATTTTACCATCCAAGAGAACTTAGCTTCAAAACCTTAGGAGAGGGAAATGAACCTTGCCTAGGTGCAACTGAAGCATGAACAAGATGTAAAATGACCTAGTAGAACTTGACATGATGATGAAAGCCCTTTGAATGATGGTACACTCAGTTGAATGGTGACATGGAATGTCATTTGGACAACTTTGACAAGGGTAAAATCAAACCCTAGACCTAATGCCTAGTGACCAAAGTTTGCTTGAAGACTCACTGAAATGACAAATTTGACCTTGACCCCTTAAAATCACTTTGTAAGAGCATGTTTGATCACTGGAGGAAGGCTGCAAAGACTAACACTAACATAGTGTAGGAGGAAAGTGCAACAAAATAAGGAAGCATAGTGTTTTACAGTGGGATGAAATTTATTGCAACAAGGAAAATATCTACATTGGAACCTATGACTAACGTAAATATGGTAAGGAAAGTCATAGAAATATATAGATGGCAGCATAGGAGCGAACACTAGGAGTTTAGTGACCAAGAAGAAGAGATCAACCCAAACTACCTACATGATGAACTATTGTGCATATAATGTAATGAAATATCATGCAAACTAAGTGATGGTAGGAGAAATAATAAGTAAGGAAATTGTCATCTTAGTTCAAGAAAGAAATATCTAGTCTATCGTAGTGACCTTGCTCAGGTTGTATCTTGTGTTGAATCCATGACTCCGCACACATCTCCAAATTAAGAGGTAATATCATCTAACAATTTGGTGCATGCACTTATAATAAGAAAAGGAAGTAGGGATAATAGTAAACACATCCAAAATAGTGAGAGTAGTAAACTAGGCGGTGAACTCAAGAAACCAAAAATTTAGTCAAGATTATCACAAGGTAATACCATGCAAAACACAGTGACAAGCGTTGATCATACTTTTTGAATGCTTATTTTCCATGGGACTCAGATAGAGCATCCTAAACAACATATTTTTGTTTGTGAAGTGGTATGGTATATTAAACTTTTATAGGATGAACCAACAAAATTTGTTCCATTGGAAACCACCTTCATAGATCATGCGCTCACTTGGTATATGAAATATAAGGCTATTGTCCTAGTAGGGCAGACTAGGTCATTGGGGGGAATCTAGCAAACATTGTTGAAGGATTTTAAAAAGCCATTAAATTGTTAGAGATCATAAAAATATTCTAAATTGACTATATTAGGAATTAAGTTTTAAAATTTTCTTTCCTGGGATGATTTATTCAATTCTCTATCATGAGAGTCTTCATCGATGATCTGATCATCATATGTTCCCTCAAAAGTGAGGAAAATTATAATATCCTTGTCATCATTAAAAACTCTCCAGATAGAGAAATTATCAGGAATGGGGGTCGAAATATTAATTCAATTGAGAAGTGATCACGAATGAAGTTCTCAGGGTTTATGAGCCTAGAAGCAATGCTTTCTAAAATATTTCACCTACATTTTGAAACCTTGGGGTGGGACTAATATTAATAACAAGAAATGAGAAGTCAATTCTTGTACAAGAGATTGATAATGCTTTAAGTGAAACATAATGAATAATGTTTATTATCTATTTAATAAAAATTTATGAGTCACCAAAAACTTTTAAATATAATCTTATTGATTTTCTTAGTTCCTTAACAAGTTCCTCATATTCAACAACGATATATGTGCATTCAAATTCTAGCCTATAGGTGAGCATAGTATTTTCTTTGTTAGGGTTAATTAGAATGAAAAATACACCTGCACCATCATTAGACTTTGATCCATCAAAATACAAAGTCAAAAAATGATTATATATAGGTTTATTTACATGAGAATCTACAATATTTACACAATGAGAGGTATCAGTTTGTGAAAAGTTCTCAATTTCTGAATAGATAGAAGCAGATGATTAAGGAGATAATTGAGTAGTAAAATTACCAAAATAAGATTCTGCAAAATAATTTCCAAAAAATATTCTATGTAAAGAAAATACCATTTTATTTTATTAGGCTTACCATTGTATGGAAACTAGAGATGGGACTAGTCAATTGAAAAGTATCCCCTTAACTTTTCTACCCAGTCTCTACTCAATATAACACTGTAATATTTGGGAATATCAACTATTATAACATCAATTATCTGAAAGGCCTTAGGTTGGG
>APFE031692567.1:0-50233 GCA_000404065.3 Pinus taeda
GATTCGTTGATACACACGGAATACAAGTTCCAAGAAAAGCCACCTATGTACAAGTTTTAATGATGATTGTAAGCCTTGAATGAATAACAAATCTGCAAGATTGCAATTTTAAAAAACTATAATTAGCAAGATTTCAATTTTAAATAACATTGTAATCAAGTGAGGAAGATTTTCAAAAGAGGCAAAGTTTACAGTTTGAACAGAGCTAGCATTCCCTGCTCACAGGTCATTAAAATTTCATGGAGGGATCAGTAGAGAAGAAAGAACACAGATCAGGAAAATGTCTGAGAAATGAGTCTGAAGGTTTGGATATAACATTGAAGAACAAAGATGTGGAGAAGGCATTTAAAAGAGTCGGATGCAGGAAATTACAAGGAGGTCATGCACAAGTGACTAAAGAATTTGCACTAAATTTTACAGGATTAAACTCAAAGGTGGGTATGATGGAATTGTAGGTCTCGCCAGATATGATATCCACAGTGACAAAGATTCCATGAGGGCAAGAAAATTGGTTCAAGAATTTCAAATTTGACATGAATCCATGCAAAGAGTTTTTAAAGAAGGAATTCGTTAACTCGGATTTGAGCAAGTTTGTTCCTAGGAGCTATGTCAAAGATTCCTATGCACATTTGCTCACCTGTATACAGAAATACCTGACCTATGAAGGAAGATATAACAAGGTGTATTCGTACCATTTCAAACTCCTTTTGCATTTTAAAGGGAAGGCTTCTATTGATCTACCTTTTTACTTATTCCGCAGTTTGAGTAAAATGTGTGACAAGGTGCAATTAAGAAAAGAGGCTTGTGAAACTTCTTTGTTTCACCATGGCTTGATTAAGTTACTTGTTTTGCATGAACTTCAAAAGATAGGCAAAGACTGGAATACATTTATATTCATGGCTGGTTTCAAAATCCAGACCGGTCTCAACCCTCTAGCTGCAAAAGATGTTACAACAGCAAGTCTTCAAACAGAAATAAGAGCCAAGAGGTTTTCAAAGTTAAAGGCAAGGAAACAAGTTAGAGAATCTGCAAAGCCACTGACCATTCAAGATACACCTCAGCAGTCAATTAAAGAAAAAGCTCAGGTCAAAGAGACTGCACATGAATCAAGCACGGGTGGAGTAGTTCAAATAAGAAGAACGAGGAGCTAGGTGGCTAAAGAAAATGGTAGTCAGTAGCTATTGAAGAAAGTCCTGCTTCGAAGGGAAATTTAAATGATTTATTACAAGTAATTGACTTTGAAGAGTCCCCACTAGTTCAAGATGATTTGATGCAGTCAGGAAAAGAGAAGACAAAGAAAGCTAAAGCCTCAAAGAAACTCAAGTTTGATGAGCAAGTTGAACAATTTGTTTTCAAGCCCAGGAGACCCATAACAAGGAAGTTTAAGCAAGTATAGGAGGTACCGCCAAGGACAGATGAAACAGGGGAAGAGATACAGCCTCGTGAAAGAAAGGACAAAGGCAAAACAATTGCCACTCATAAAGAAGATAGTATGGAAGATTTGAAAAGGAAATTGGAATCTGCCAACCTTGAGATTGGCAGATTGAGGAAAGCTGCCAGGAAACATGCCATACAACAAGCTAATTATTACAGAATGAAGACCTTATGTGAAGACAAAACAACTTCAGAGGTGGTTGACTGTAATACTCAATTCCATACCTGGACAGTAGCAGCAATTAAAGAAGCAAAATTCATCAGAATGATTAATATGCAATTAAGAGCTAGGATCAAGGTCATCAAGAAACAAATTGAAGACTTAAAGGTACAGTTAGGCTAGCTGAAGGAATCTTCTTAATGAAATTCCATTTCAAGTAAGGCTATGTTTCGAATTTTGATGATTTTGCTTAGTGTCACCTTTCTTGAAGAATCCTGCATTTCCATTCAGTTTTGAAAGGTCTTGGAATAGTTGAAAGAAGGTTTTTATAGAAAAGTGCTCGAATAAGTAAAGTTATGGGTTGAAACTATGATTTTTGAAGTAACTCAGCAGTTTCGTAGCGTGCTACGAAACTGCTGAAGGTGATGATTAAAGCTTAGCAGTTTTGTAGCACGCTACGAAACTGCTGAAGCTAAAGAGTCCAATTTCAATTAACCGGTTTTGAATATGAGCGGGAATTTTCAAAAGTGAATGTCTACAAGGTATGCATGGCATCAGCTGAAGCTATTAAGATTCAACCAAGTCAAGGCAGGTGGAAAAGTATGGATTCAGGTCCAACTTTTAACTTTTGTCATAAAATAAACGCCTTTACCATGGTTCAAATATGTCAAGACAGCTTAAAGGAATTTTTTCTTTTGAATATAAAGCAGGTGGACAGCACATCAAGGACGTGGCCATCTGTCACAATTTGGGAAACCAAAGATGAAGGACTTGCTTCTGTGGATTCGAAAATTGTAAGGACCGATGAGCAAGGGTAGTTTCCTATATTTCAAGACAATGGAGAGGATGTGGCATAGAAGACCAGCATGGAGCCTTGAACACCCATCACGGCCAAACTAAAAGGAACCAGATGTCAAAGAACGAGAACCATTGTAGCCAAGGCTATTATTAGCATAACATGGTGTTAGAATCCTACTTGATTTAGATCTCTAGAAAGTCTAGTTGAAGTTTGTTACATTTAATAGGCAGTTAAAAGTTGATTAGGTGTCATTAGAAGTAGATTTCGAGTTCCCCTCATGCTTGAGGAGGAATCTCAATCAGGTAGAAGAGCTCTATATATAGCAGGAACAACAATGTAAAAAGGGTTGGAAGTTTATGTAAAAAATCTCTGTTGACAAGCTTATGTAAAGACTCTGTTTATTTTGATAATACAGTGAATGGTTTCAGCTGCTCAAGAATCATAGTGACTTCAATGTATGAATTCCTCTTGTTGTCTTTCATGTTGTTTATAGTTTGATGGGTACTTGATTACTTAGAAATCACATGCTGTGTTCTAATTTCCTTCATGTACTCATATACTGTCCCTTTGTGTCTGCTGTACTTTATGTATATTGAAGTCTGAATGCCTTGATTTCGTTGCAAAGCCAATTCACTGTTAATGCTAAGTAACATATGACTCCATAAGCCCAATGGATGCTTGTTAATTTAGATTTTACCAGCCTCATTCCTATTTGTTTCATAGAAGAGTTAGCCATCTCAATCACAATTGCAAATCTTAAACCCTTTGAGAGAGCCCTCTCAGGTTAAGGAGGCTAAGCCTTAGCTAAAATATTGGTCTGAAACAGTTACTTGAAGTCTTCCTGGTCTGCAGCCTTCCAGGGCCTGATTTTGAGATAAAAACTACAACGATAGGAGACCTTGGTTTCTGAAGGCAGCTGATGCGGAAATATAGTGATGGTTATGGAGGACCTTGTCGACTACTCGGAAGACCCACTAGCGTGTACCTCCATTTGGACTTCTCCCAATGTTAACCCGACAAGCAGCTTCCATTACGGCTGTGAATTCACTGACACCATTGCCTCACTTCCCTCAATCTCAGGGCCCTCGTGCTCGATGGCTACACTCTCAGAGGCCTCCCCCTCCATCCTTGACCTCACAGCCTAATCATTGTCCCCTTCTACCCTAAATTTCGTGGATCAAACCCTAGAAACCAGTCTGGGCATCTCCTCTAAGGGTATCTCATCTTTCCCTTCCTCCGTCGGCTCCTACGTCCTCTCTGCAATGACCATTAGCGATCCTGCTGCCTCTGATTTAGGGATTCTTGTGCCGGCCTCATAAGCCCCTCCTTCTGGAAATATCACAGAAATCCCTCCCATATTAGGGATTTTTCCCTCTGATCCCCCCTTGGGCGTCCCTGTACCTAAGACTAACCCTTCCCAAGAAACCCATCAGAACTCCATACCTGATGAAGGAACCCGGAAAGTGAAGAAGCAAAGGGTCCTGAGACCAAAAGTTTTGGAGGTTTTCCTGAGTTTGGGTGAGGATTTCCAATGGAGCGAGGCAATGGACACAACCGAGTGAGTGCTGGTTGGAAGAGTCGAGGTCCATTTTTACAGTGTTACCAGATTGAAACAGTGGGCCATAGATGTTTTGGGGCATCATCTAGCCGAATCACCTGTGGCTCAGACTTTTGTTAAAGGATGGTTCGCACTTCATTTTGCCAGGGTAGAGCATACCAACTGGGTAATTTCAGCGGTTTGGCATATTAAACGAGCCCCGGTGCTCCTTCAAAGACGGACGCCACTTTTCGACCAAGAAATAGAAGAGCTTGACACTAGCCCTCTCTGGGTTAGACTACTCAGCCTTCCTCTTCAGTTCTGGTCAGAAGACATCTTTAGGCGTATTAGGAATTCTCTGGGCACCTATTTGGACTATGACAAATCCTACTTTTCAACAGGGAGAATGGCGTATGCAAGAATTCTGGTACACATTGAAACTAGTGATGGGCTTCAGGAATATATCACAATCCAATGGAGGAGCTTCACACGGAGGCAGAACCTGGACTACGAAGGGGTTCCATTCAGATGCAGGAGATGCCATAAGGTTGGGCATCTCTTCAAGGACTTCCCTCTCAACAAAAACAAAGATAGGGGAGAAGTTGGGAGGACAATTCCCCCAAAGGTAGACCAAGAACAGGGGGAGCAACCCCACAACAAGGAAGACGAGATTCAAGGCGATCCACCTCAATCGGACATGTCTCTCTCATAGGGGACCTCAAAGAAACGCGGTAGGCCTTTTCTTCGACCTCCCTCTCCTCCTCTCACCAGGGCAAGAGTAGCTGCTGGGTCGGTGGTTTCTTCGGGTAAGTGACCAATCTCTCCTACTCCCTCTTGTAATCATGATTTTGATGGATTAAATGATTTTCCAGTTGATTGTTCTTTAAATGGAATTGTAAACCCTCCCTCACAATCCCCTTTGGTCGTTCCCTCTCCTAGATCAAATCTCACCTCCTTTGGAGCCATTCCAATACCCCCTTCCCCCTCCTGACATCACTCTTATTCCTTTAGCTGGTCCTCCTTCCCCTTGGTACCATACCGGATCCAAGGCTAAGCAGAAGATAATAATCGAGGATTATATTGGGCTTGATCTCTTTTTAACCCTCTTTCCTCCCAAGATTCTACGGGGTCGACCCTCCTCCCTCTCAAAGGCTCAAATTTGGGCCGGAGGCGAAATTGCCTTGGGCAGGTAATCAATCGTTCACAGGGAACTTACAGCATTGAACCCCTCATCTAACCCTCCCTCATGAATATTGCCTCCCTCAATTGTAGAGGGTTGGCTAGACCCGAAAAAAACTAGCCCTTCGCATAATGTTTCATACCTCTCCCGTTGATATCATCCTTCTCCAAGAAACTCTAGGACCCGCTGACTCCATTACTCACCTCCTCAAGATCATGTCCCTTGGATGGAGATTCATAGGAATAGATGCTAATGGAAGATCAGGAGGCCTTGCCCTGGGATACAACACCCGTACCTCAAATCTCTATAACTGTTGGGGAGGTCTCAGGCACATAGGGGTAGACCTCTTCTCATCTGATTTAGGCTTGGAGATACGAGTCATTAATGTTTATGGGAATTTCCAACATAGGCCTACCTTCTGGGACCATCTCCTTGGATCATAAGTTTTTTCAGAATGATTATTTAATCATGGGAGGGGACTTAAACTTCTCCATTGGACACTCTGTGTCATGGGGGCATCATGCAAAACAAGACCTCTTATCTGCCTATTTCGAGAATCTACTAGACTCCCAAAATCTATTGGACATCTCCTCTACCAAGCTCACACCTACTTGGAGGAACAATAGGGCCAACGAGGACTGTCTTGCTCGAAGACTTGATCGTTTCCTTATTAAAGAATGACTTTTGACCTTGGGTCTTCTCCACAGATAATGGGTGGGATCGGGCAGGGTCTCTGATCACCTACTTATCTTCATGGAAATCAGTGGGGGACCTCGAAAGCCCAAGGGACCTTTCAAGTTTAGCTCCTCTTGGCTAAAGGACCCCACGTATAATTAGATGATCAAGGAATACTGGAAGGCGCATCCCCCGGGTGCCGATGGGAACATAACAGAGGGTTTCACTCACAACCTCATGGAGCTGAAGAGACTATCAAAAGCCTGCGCCCACAACAAGAGAATAAAATATGAACAACCTCTATTGAATGTCGAGAAGGAAATCGCTAAGATTGAAAAAGACTTGGCAGGGGCATACAGAGTGAATGATCAAAGAAATAGATTCATGGAGCTATATATCACCAGAAGGAAAATTCTTAAGGATTGTGACGAAGTTTGGCGACTGAGAAGTAGGGCGACCTGGCTGCTTGAGGGAGATGACAATACAAAGTTCTATCACAAGTTTTCAAATGGCAGGAAAGCCATCAACACCATTTGGCAACTCTCGAATGAGCAAGGCCACACTTTCAATACTTTCCCGCAGCTGGCTTCCTTAGCAAACTCACACTTTAAACAGACCTACAGGGCCCTACCTGATGCTAATCTAGCTGACATTATTCAAGTAGCTCAATTATTCCCTTGATTTATGGATTAGGAGGTAGGCAAGGAACTGATAAAGGAGATTACTATCGGGGAATTAAAAGCTAAGATCAATTGGTTTAAGAAGGACAAGAGCCCAAGGCAGGACAGCTGGGTGATCGAGTTCTACTCAACTTTCTTTGATACTCTGGGGGAGGACCTTCTAAAATTCATTGAACACTCCAGAACTAGTGGAAATATTCTTGAATCCTTCACCTCCACTTTCATCACCCTCATTCCAAAGTCTGAAAACCCTTCCACCTTTGATGACTACAAGCCTATATCTTATGTAACTGCATCTATAAGATCATGGAAAATATTATTACAAATCAGATACGGCCCATAGTATCCAAGTATATTTCACCGGAGCAATTTTCCTTCCTACAAGATCGACAAATTCATGAAGCAGTGGGAACTGCCTAGGAGGTTCTACACTCTCTGCACTCCAAGAAAATCAAAGGTATGATCCTAAAGGTATACCTCTCAAAAGCATTTGATAGAGAAAACTGGTTATATATTAGAATGCTCTTAACCCACCTGGGATTCCCTTTTGATTTCATAAAATGGATCGTGAGCTGCATCACTAACATACCTTTCAGTGTGCTGATCAACGAGGTAGATTCCCCCTTTTTTTTATTTTGAAAGAGGTTTCCGACAGGGGTGCCCCCTATCCCCTTTGTTGTTCCTACTGATAATGGAAGGTCTCAGCAGGCTGGTCAAAGAAGAATTCAAAAGAGGCTAACTAAAGTGAATAAAAATCTCAGACAATTGCATTTTGACACATCCATTATTTGTGGACGATGTTCTTCTATTCCTTAATGGAAGCATTGGACACTTAACAACCATGAAGAACACAATTGCATTATTCCAAACAACCACGGGTATGATTGTAAATTGAAACAAGTCGACCCTTATAGACGTTGGATGTTCCCCCCATGAAATCCATTATGCACTGTAAAGATTCTAGTACACTCTTCTTAGGCTCGAGGATGGTCTTAGATATCTGCGCTACAAGCTAGAACCTCTAGGGTACAAGATTGCAGATTGGAACTGGTTAATCTCCAAAATGGAGATAAGACTAAAAATTTTCTACCAGAAATACCTTTCTATGGCAGGCAGACTCATGCTCATTAAAGTTGTCCTGGAGGCCACTCGAGTTTACTAGATGTCACTAGCTTGGATCCCCTGGGGTATTCTATCCATAATTCAGGACTTATGCTGCAGATTCCTTTGGAAGGGAAAACAAACAGGAAGAATCTTCGTATGGGTAAAGTGGGAGGTCCTAAATTTGCCCAAGAAATGGGGCAGATGGGGCATAAATAAATTAGTAGACTTCTCCTTAGCTCTGGCGGGAAAACTAGGATGGTATCTTCTTACAACAAACAACCTATGGACTAGGGTGGCCTATTCAAAATATATTGCCCCCTCAAACCTGATGTATTGGATAAGTCAACTGCAGAGATTATAATCGGGGGTCTCAATTATATGGAAGGCAGTAACAAAATCACTTAACATCATCAAGGATGGAATTACATGGAAAATTTAGTTTGGAATGAAAGTAAGGATTGGTTAGGATCCTTGGATTCGATGTGGGAATTTACATAGGCTGCCAGACGACCTCAAATCTTTCCTTAGGGACTGCAATATTACCCATATTGGTCATATAGCTGATCTGGAGCGCTCCACCCCTTTTTAGCAAGCCTGAAAATCGGCTCAGGGATTAAACATTCCCCATCAATGGACTCAACAATGGAATACCTTTATCAGGGCCCTCACTGAGGCACATATTAGGATTGGTGAGGATGAAGATGAAGTCATTTGGGCACTTTCAAAAGTAGGAAGATACACACTAAAGGAGGGATATCTAGTACTGGCTGATGATCGTCGCCGACAAGTCCTAGAATCATGGTGGAAGCATCTATGGAAGCTAAAATCTGCCCCCCCCCCAGGAGCAGACTTCTCATGTGGACCATTCTAAAGAACAAAATCCCCACCAGAGATAACCTACTTAAGTGAGCTCATCATGGCCCCTTTTGGTGTCACCTATGTAAATTAAATAATGAATTTTCCACTCATCTTTTTATTGAATGTCTGGCTCCCCAAGAGCTCTGGCATTCGATCTCAATAGTGATTTCTTTCCCGAAAAGGTGTCATGGTGCTTCTGTAAATGAATCTTGGTCGAATTGGTGGACAAGTGCCTGCCCACAAAAGCTCAAAAATCTGCCTTTACTTATATGTTGGGGATTGTGGTTAGCCCGTAACAACATCATATTCCAAAACTCCCTGCCACACTGGCCCTCCATTACTTCTTGTATCATCTCTGACTATTCCATCATACCTGATGACGAGGAAAAAACCCAAACCAGAACCATCATTCCTGAATCCATAGATCATTCAAAGCCACGGGTTTACTTTGACAGGTCTACCTAGGAGGACGGATGTGGGGGAGGGGCCATACTTAACCTCTCTGTTACTCATTCCCTACATATACAGATGGGTTTAGGGGGAGGTTCTAATAATTTTTCAGAGCTATTCTCTGCAAAATTTCTCATCCAACATGCTCTGCAAATCTAATGCCAAGACCTTCAACTCTTTGGTGACTCAAAAATTGTTTGTGATCGGATAAACAAAAAATCTAGATGCTCAACATACACATTGTTACACATTTTGGAAGAGGCCCACCGTCTTATTACTACTTTTAACTCATTTACATGTCATCACATTTTCAGGGAGTGAAATGCAGATGCTGACAGATTATCCAAAGAAGCTACGCACAGGCCATCTGGCACTTGGATGATCCAAGAACAAAGAGAGGGAAATTTCTACCAGTACTACCACCGGCCCTTCATGGACATAGATGCTACAACAAGCTCACAGGGAGCTTAGATCATGGATTTTTTTGTTTACCACCTATAAATATCCATATGTTTTATTTATTTTTCAATTTTCAGCAAGAACTATGGATAGATTATATAACTACCAACCTTTCTATGCTGCGCTTTTTTTGATAAAAACAATATGATGATCATTTTAGAAAAGGATGCCTCCCTGTGTGGATGAAAGGCATCAAATATTTGGTTTTTGTTTTGGAACTGACAGGCATTGCCTCTTACAATATATGCTTATGCATATACAACATGTAATTTTTATATATCAATGAAAATTACATTTTTCCAAAGGGAAAAAAATAAACATATTATATAAAAACAATGTTGATAATGAGTCTTTTAAATGGTAATAAGTATTATTATGAAAATTTTCATTGGTTATCTACTTACTAATTATTTTAAATTTGTATAATGTTAAAGTTTAATAATAAAATATTTTATTTATTAAAATATTAAAAGTAAGTATAATTATTAAATATTAAATAATGTTATTGCTTTGATCCTTTGTGTTTCACTCACTGATTGCAGAAACCCTAGGTTTTTTTACGATGGAAACCTCAAAGGGGTTACTTCCTCTCTTCCTCTTTCACATGCAGATGGAGCAGTTGCATTTCAAGCTTTGGTTGCATCTCTGCCAAAGCATGCACTGACCTCTGAGGTGCAATCGAAGTCTGTGAAAATGAATGATGAAGTTCACAATGTTGCCCTTCCATTGGGAGTTTGCAGAACCTTGCTTGTTTATTCTTAGAGATCCCTAATAAGAAAGTTCGCAGTAATGAGGCCATCACCAAGATCAATGAAGGTATGGATCAATCAAATCTGGAAATCAAAGATGAAAGGAAACATTGCTCTTTGTGCAGTCGGTAATGGTTTTTTTTCATTTTTGTTTGAAATTAAAGAGGATAGAGATGCGAATTTTCAAAATGGGCCCTACTTTTTCGGATCTCACAAAATGTATTTGAATAAGTGCACTCTAGACTTCAATCCTCATGAGGATATTCCAACTACAATCTCGGTTTGGTTCAAGCTGCCTCATCTCCCATTGTCTTGTTGGAGAGAGGACTACCTTCATTCAATAGGGAATGGAGTGGGGAAATATCTTGATAAAGCTCAACCTAAGGGCTCTTAGTTCACTTGTGTAAAGATCTATGTGGAAGTAGATCTTGAAAAATCACTGCCTACAGAAATGAACCTAACCCTTGGGGATTGGATACATCAGCACATCCTAGATTATGAGCATATCACACTTAAATGTTGACATTGCCATGAATATGTTCATTTTTCCTAGGATTGATCTAAGATCCCTAGTAGCAAAGGGACTTATCAAAATGTGCCTCTTGAGGAGGCTTGGAAAACATAGTGGAAAGGAGGGAATCAAGGGAAAGAAACTACTCTAAAACGCGAGGCCAATTGGGGTAATAACACAACTTCAACATCTAGAAATCCTTTCAATGTTCTTCAGAATCAATAAGGAGAAAGAATGGAAGGTCTAAGTCTCCCCATTAACAAAAAAGCTTTGGAGAATGAAGGATAGTTTGAGGAATCTGAGGAACGTGAAATCAATGAGGAAGAACCTTCTTCGACTATTCTTGATCTGCTGAGATTAGATCCACTACAAGAGAATCAGGGCTCCATTTAGCCTTGTAATCCTCCTCCCAAATTCCCAACGTTGGTGTTCTTATGGAAATTACAGGGGGAGTGAAAATTTGAAGTTGGGTTACATTTGTTTTAGGATTGCTCGCGAAAATTTTATAATTGCACCTTTTTGGCTGAACATCTTTTTTTTATTGGTCGAACAGTTAAATTTAACTTTAAGAAGAAAGTTTGGAAATTTAAATTAATGACAAACTCGAATATCGTGGAACGTATTTTTGGTTGGTGGAGGGGGAATATGGCGATTAGGTTTTTTGGCTAAAAAAAGTTCAAGTTTTTCAGCCAAAAAACTATATGTGTGTGTGTGGGTCATGAGCCTATTGCAGAGTTTTCACATTGTTTTTCTTCTATATTGTGTTTCGACATTGTTGTTTCAACACTATTGTGTTCATCCACATTGTATTTCGGCAGTGTTGTGCTAGGCGTAAATTTGTGTTGTTGGGTTGGAGGAATTTTTACAGGTTCACTTTTAAAAATATCGGTAGTTATTTAATGTTTTTTGGATTATTTTCTTCCAACTATTGATTTTTTTTTTTGCAGGATTGTTGGGCACCAGAGGAGTTTTTGCACCTCATCGAAGTTGGAGGAATTTTGTCAAGCTCCTCTTCCTCTTGTCAATCTGACCACACAACAACAAAAACCAGGTACTTTATGATCCTGTTTTGTAGATAAAAAAAATATTTTCATATTCTTTTCCTGCCACTATTGTTTTTTTTTTTTGTAGGTTTGTTGGGCGTTGGAAGAGTTCTTGCACCTCGTCGGCCCTGGATGAATTTTTTTCGGTCACGTCGTCCTCTTGTCAACCCAACCACATACTAGCAAAAAACCAAGTACTTTATGTTTCGGGTTTTGTAGATAAAAAAAATTGTTGCTGCGCCATAGGAATTTTTACCTTGGTCTTATTTTGGAATTTTATTTTCTTTTTCAATGTTATTCCAAGCCAAGAATCAAGCCAGAAGAGTATATGATACCACCTATACCTTCATACAATTATTTTTCAAGTACAAACATCAGAATTGGAATCCTAGTTTGTTTCCTTACCTCGAGTTCTCCTTTATATGTTTCTTATCAAAATGAGTTGTTAGAAGGAACTTATTATTAGGGAGACAAAATTGTCTCCAACCTTGAGAAATTCTTGTCTTTGTCAATATAAAATTAAAATACATTCAACAATAATTGGAAAAGTTAGAATAATTGTTTGCTTTTGTTTGTCCCCTAACAGGTCATAGATTCAAATTATTTATGTGTAGAAAAATATCATGGATTTCATCCCTCTATTAGGTCATCACTAGCGCCTCCTATGCTAAAAACTTAAAAATAAACTGGACTCTTCAAGGCATTATGTTCAAAAACTTCTATCCTTTGGACCTCCATCCCCATATGACTGCTTTGAATTTAAACTAACCTGGCACAGACCAGCATCTACAAATTCCACTGAATTTACAGTACTAGTATGTTCCTTGCTATTCTCCATCATTTATAATATGACTCGCATAGATTGTGTGTGATATTTATGTGGAATTAATATTAACCCAAAAATTTTGCAGATTCATAGCTCAAAGTTTGAATGGATTTCCATAGATTGAGTGTTATAGTGATGTCAATCCCCCTTTTACCATGCCTAGAGTAAGGTAAAGTTTTTGCTACAAGGCAGTGACCCCAAATTCACAAAATTTGTGTTTGATGAGTGATTATGCATGCAATGATTTTGGTTTCGATGACTTTCTTAACTTCCATACAAACATATGGATGAAAACAAAGAAGCATAATAAACACAAACACATAGAAAACAACAAGTTTTAGATTAAACTTGTATTCAACCCCTAGTATTGGATTCAAATAACATATTTTGAATGTATACTAAATTGAATATGTTACAGTGGCATTAATCAAAAGCACATCCATTAACCTCATAGTTTCAAGCTGAAAGGAAACGAAATAACCATCATTTTCAATTCTCTTATTGAAGACTATAACCACATGATTAAGTATACATAGGATTTATATATAGGGATAGTTGGTCTTGTGCTTTCTTTCTCCTTCTGGATTCAAATGTATCATTATTATTATTATCATTTTGATATGTATTCAAATGATTTTAAATATTAGGTGATTTTAATTGAAATTAGGTATATTCTTTTACTAAAAGATATAACGTTATTCTTAATTTGATATATAAAAAGTTTACGCCAATCACCTTTACATATAAATATGTAAACAAAACAATTCACTGCAAGTCCTTGCCTGGTGATTATGTTACCATTGACCAGAGAAAGTGCACATGTAATGGGTCTTGTCTTGCTTCCCAACTAACTCCACCCAATAGATTTAAATTTCATTAGGTTTGTTTATAATAAATTGCTGGGTGTGGGATCCCCCCAGGGCATGTTTTGGGGCTTAAAGCCTAAGTTTTGACTAAGTCCATTGTAAAGACTCCGCGATTTGTGGGCGTGGAGCGCGAAGTTGTAATGGAGTCAAAGGGTTGTCCGCCCTTACTTTTGTAGATATAGTGCCGATTTGAGAGATCAACCCAATGATCCGCGGACCATGGGATTGTATAAATAGAGCGAGGCTCTAAGTTTAAAGAGAGAAGAAGAATGATGGAAGGAAATCAATCCATGAAGCATTGAGTCTAAGTGTAGATTCATGTCTTTGGGTCGTAGAATAGGACAAGGCTCTGCAGCTGAGTGCATAGAGGCCTAGTAGTCCGCAGCTGAGTGCATGGCCCTGCAGCTGAGTGCGCAGAGGCCTAGTAGTATGCAGCTGAGTGTGCGGACCCCTGCAGCTGAGTGCGTAGGGTAGGTTGAGTCTATAACCATTGAGAGCATTAATAAAGAGAATTTCTACCATATTTTTGTGTATCTTTTCCTGTTTCAAGCATTGAAGTATATTGGGTATGAATTCCAAGTTTACTGTTTATTTACTGCGTGAACTTATATGAATGTGCTAAGTAAGCGAATATAATATAAGGTATCTATTTATGCGAAGATAACTACCTGTTATAAGAATATAAGTAAGATCCGTGGGGTGACTTGGGGAGATAATGTAGATTGCTGCTCTAGCAGCGTGAAAGCCCCACAAACCCTGGTCAGGCCTGTGCAAAGACAAATATAATTAGGCCGTGAAGGCCTCGCAGGCCGAGGTAGGGCGCGAAGTAACCTACACAAAAGTATTCACAGTTGGACTAAATCAACCCCTCAGACATCTCAAGGGTGTAGAAACCTGGTTCCAACACCCCCCCATACTGCTCCGGGTGAGACTTCAGTGCGCGCTCAACGGATTGTTGCCGAAAGGGCCAATAGTATAGGAATTTGTTTGGCTAATTAAATTCAAACTTGGGTCATGCCCCAGTAAGCCAAAAAATGGTTCTGTGTTCGGGACCATAATCTACATAGAGATGTCTGATGTCGTATCACTAGAATCCAACTAAGAAAGAAATTGAAGGTTGGTTGGACAAGAGAATTCATGAGTTCACGGCATAAGAGAACATGAATCCATGAATATCAAAATAAGAGTGGTTAGACTGCTACCTATACACAGATCCATGAAATTTTCTTCGCATCTTTCCTTACTAAGCTATACGAGTTGATCGTAAAGTTAGCAGATAACCAAGGAAGGTGCAAGCTTGACAGTCCTATTATGTGGACCCCAGAGTTGGTGCACAGATTAGAAGCATCAAAGGATAAGATCACGCATGCTGTTGATCACTGGCTCGATCAAATTATAGGAGGGTTCATTACTGAGTTCGTGGTAGATACTTCAGTCTGCTATAGTGAGGCAGAGCGACGCTTCCTCAAAGGACCGCAAGGTAATTAAGTTAAGTCTCTGAACACTTTGATTAAAATGCTATTGTGTGAAAAGAGGATTATGCAAATACATTGATGTTTGGGGCTACACAAAGTGGGAGAATTTATAGAAATGAAGGTAGTGCAGAACTAGAAACTAGCCCCTTGATTTCACCTCTGCGAAGGGACGAGGAGGAGCTCACGAAGGTCTCACAAAGAAGTGCGATCAATTTGATAAGGCAGAGGATTTAGCACATCACCCCACCCACACCACCACCAGCTTCACCACCTTCACCCCCATCTTTTCCCATACCACCTCCGCCACTACTGCGAGTCAATATGGCAAGCGCGATAAAGTTGCTGGTGTTCAAGGGAGTAGGAAATGAAGATCCAGAATAATTTTGGTTTGTGATAAAAGCCATATGGGAAGCATAGGGAGTTATAGATGAAAATATAAGTAAGGCGACACTAGTCAGTTCTCTTTCGGATCGCGCCCTGACCTGGTATATTAAGCATTGTAATGACAATTCGAATGCAGGGATCACAGATATCCAAATTGTGCTAAACAGAGAATTTAGCAGGCCAAAGTCAGAGGCACAGTAGATCATTGGGTTCAAGGATATCACAATGCTACCCAGTAAGACACCTTGGGAGTTGGATCAGAGACTGAAGTGCACAATTCGTGAAGCTAATATGACTTTGATGGATGGATAGCACCACGAATGGTTTGTAGCATCATTAATGCGCATTTAAGGAACACACTGTCACAATAGAGTTTAACAACTCAAGCAAAGGCATTGGAGATTGTGATGAGGTTGCATGAGACCCCAATGTAGGATCCTAACCTAGTAGTTTAGTAGATCCACGCGCAGTTGAAAAACTTATGCCTTGAGATGTAGAGTTTGAAACAGGATAGGACAGCTCGCCTGGAAGTACGAGAAGAGGTATGGTGTGTTAAATGTAAGGGTCAAGGTCATGACAAGGACCATTGCCCAATATTCACGAATTACCTCAAGGGAGGAGGACTGATGCCATTAAGACCAGAGGCATAAGCAGGACCTAGCGTGGCGCCTGCTTTGTGGTGCACGATTTTTCAAATAGGAGGAAAGCATGATACAAACAACTTCCATTTGTTGCAGAAATACACGCAGAATTCACAACAATTGTTCTGTAATTTCTGTAGATCAGTGGGACATGATGAGCGCACCTATAGAATCTATGAGCTGATGATGGATAGGACTCCCACCTACAGAGTTTAGTCTGAAACACAACCCCTTGACTAGAATGTAGGAGTGGCACAAATCATATTTCAGGGGCGCGGCCGAGGCTGAGGTGGAGGAGGACCTAGAAGAGGTTGTGGATAGTTGATATGTTACAATTGCGGGGGGACAAGACATTATGCCCATGATTTTATGAATCCCACATGTCCATGATGTCTGTATTGTACCTTATTTGATCATGAGATGGAGGATTGTCCCAGACTGATAGCAATGCTGCGCGACAAGGGAGCACTCCAACCTCCCCTAACTCAAAACCTGCAAATGATGAGGTCTGAGCCATGCGAGGAAGAACGTAACATGAAAATTATGCTCTGAAGTGGAATTATGATAGGGGATGTTAAAGGAAAGAAACCAGAAGATAGTACTTGCGTTTGCAAGGCTCCGACGAAAGAACCAGAGTTTGATTTGGAGCACGCTAAGGAAACCTTCATGGAAGCTAGGAAGAGCTTCGTTGATGCCTCCACTTCAGGAAGAAAAGATAGACAAGAGCCAGACATCGATGCTCATGACGTTCCTGGAAACATGCATGAAGCTATTGTGCGACAGTAAGGTTGTAAAGGGATTGCACAAACTCATTAACAAATGTGTTGGGACCGCACCAAGAGAATCACGCATAGTCCGGAAGATTGGAAAGCATGCAATGCAGACGGGAAGAGAAATGAGGTTGACCACGCAGATTGGAGAATATGAGATGGACCAAGTAATTTTGGACCTAGGGTTGGATGCAAGCGTTCTGCTGAAGCAGACATGGGAGTGCATGGGAAGGCCTACACTGCAATGGTCTCCTATCCAGCTACATATGGTGAACTAGCAAAAGATCATACCTATGGGGAGATTGCAGGGAATCACCATGGCTATTGAGGGAGCAAGCATGCTAGCAGACTTTGAAGTGATAGAGATTATCAATGGAAAAAATCCCTACCCTGCGCTATTAGGAATAGATTGGGCCACTTACATGAACGGGGTGATAAATCTGAAGAAGCGCAAGATGATTTTTGAGAAAAAGTATCTACACGTAGTTGTACCTTTCGACCCTACAGAAGGATTGCTCTACATGGAGCCAATGCGTGACTATGAAAGCGACGACGAATTAGACTTCATCTACATGATAACCATGCAAGAGAAAGACTGGGTAAATCCCATCGTGGATGGATGAATCTCATGGGAGCACGAAAGCTCCTATACATCATATTCAGACGAAGAGATATAGCAATGGCAAAACCAATTGCACAAGGTAACCATGCTGAACTGCAACATGATGACAAAATAGTTGTGTTGTGTATCGACAAAGGTAATGGATTTTCCTACTTATGATGGGTTAAGTGAGGTAGATGCTTTCTAGAACATATTTGAAAGAGAGGTTCCAGAACAACAATGTTTCGAGGCTTTGAATTGGGTACTACGCGCTACACCCACGAGGTAGCGCAGTACACACTAAGGAAGCTTTTAGGACTGGCACGAATGCAAGAGAATGATGCACATGTGTTTTTGGAAGCCTCAGATGTGACTAGCAGATAAGAAGGATGGACGAGATGTTCCGCGCACACATCTGTCCAGGTGGGTACATGCATATGGTAAACAACCTGTTTGGATGCACATGGACTTCGCGTTTGGGAACACAATCAATAAGTGGGTGTTGGCAAGGAAATTGCATGAACGACCACTCCAGTGAGGATGATGAAGTCTGGAAAGAATGAGTGTGCAGAAGGTTACCCACACAAAAGCCTTTAACGAAGTGTGCAAAGGATTGAACATGGTATATAATGCATAACGGAGTGATTGGGACCTGCGCATACCAGTAGTTCGATGGGATTATAGGACAACATGCACGAAACTGATGGGGAAAATGCCTTCTAGGGTGGCCTATGGAACAAACATTGTAGTCTTGATAGAGTATAGTATGCCTAGTCCACGCATAATAGCACCGATAGATATGACAGTTTGCAGAGCCTTGGAAGAAGGGATCATGCAGCTGAATGAAGCAAAACGTTTGGGACCTGAGGAAGAAATCCGACATGATGATCTTAGGCTCTGAGAGCTCGTGAAAAAAAAAGTGTGGTTAAGGGAGAAAAGCACTCTGATAGAGGTTGAAGTCAAGACGCTTGAGGAAGAAATAAAGAAGGATTTTCTTGATAAGAAAACTAGGGTGATAAAACAGGGTGCGCATGATGACGTTGATGAATTTAGGGACTATCAGCGAGAGTTGATCAGTTTGATGCATTGGATTGGACCGTATATTACTATAAGGATCACCCATGGTAGCATGGTGCAGAGGGTAAAGTGCAGGACGCGGACAGTAAAAATAAAAGGCGGATTTTCTACAAGAAAAGTGAAGGATGACCGGTTGAAACCCTATAAAAGTGACCTGACCACCTGGCTAGCCGTGGGAAGTACATTCTTAGCATTCTAGGTAGTTGAAAGGAGGCACGAGACTATAAACTACTTTTCCAGAGAGCTACACGATGTCGGGGTTGTGCACAGGAGCAAAGTGTCACAAGGTCTGCGACCGCGCAAGGGGGGTTGCATTGTTGCACGGGTTGGCTAGAAAGTGACCATTGTAGTCACTATTCACGATGTGATGCTTGACTTGAGACCAAATGGAGTAGGTGGCAGGCATTTAAGACGAGCTTTATGGGAAAAATTTGGGAAAATCTGCTGCCAAGGGAGAATTAATGAACCATATTTCGGGGGAATGGTCGAACTCAAATTCAAAAGCACTATAAAATACAAAGGGATGCCCAACAAACAACATTTGGTCATTTGCGAATTGAGATGTCATGTGCTCCAAGTATTCTAAACCGAGACCTGTTTTTCCTATGGAGAGCGTTGGTTGAGCACCTGATTAGATGGTTGACATATTTTTGGACGATCAAGATGGGAGCGTCTAAAGAAGCAAGGGAAATCATAGAGATGACCACCGAAGAAGTCATGCAGGCCATGACCATAGAAGATTACCCTAAGAGCGTCGAGATTATTACAGAAATCTCTAAATCAATGTGCAGGCCAAGACTAAAGAAAGATAAATAGCCAATGATTTCGGTGTGTGTGTGTCCCCTCGAAACTCACTGCAAACCAGATTAACAATGGAGGAAAAAGGGAAAGTGGTTAACCTAGAAACTGATGAGGAGGAAGAAGACCTGGAGGATATCATAATTGAAGAGGATGAGGATGAGGGCATGGAGGAAGAAACCAAGGGTGCGATCCCTCTAACTAAGATACCCACGTATGTCGCTCCGAGAAAGGGGAAGGAAAAAGTGCCCAAAGACCTCGATGAGAGCAAGATTTCTCTGCAGACTCCGTTCCTCTTGGACGATATCATCTTTGAAGGAACACACTTGGGAAGGGTGCCGAGCTTAAAATTCGAAGACTGGGATATTGCTGACCATGAGAAATTCCCTCGCTTAGTGAACACACACCTCATGAAGCCAAAGAAATACACCACGTCGGGAGTTATAGAGTTGGAGCTGCGCAAGTGGTTACATGGAGTCAAAAAGGTAGGGTTGTTGAACCTGCTCTGGGTGTCGCATTACGCCCCAATGACTATCTTTGTCATCAGGCAGCTGCTCTGCCTGGTGCATGGTGGGTGTTTGTGGTTGGAGGATCCCATCCCCAACACGGACCACTTAATCCATTCAATTACCTGACTCTCGTGTAAAGGAGAAGACCTCGTAGACATTTTGGAGGGGAAGAGCAGTGATTTGGCCATCGCGGAGGCCATGAAAAATAAATTCAAGCTGGAGAATAAAAAGAGGGGCTACGCGATCTCCAATATCACTAACATAGCAGTCAGAGTGGTGACTCAAATATTGGCGGGTAAGTTCATGCGGAGGTGCCATACACATAAGGTGCCCGTGCCGGTGGTGGCACTTGTCAAACAATGCACAAAGGGGGTCTAGTTTAACTAGTCCGAATTCTTGTGCAAGGAGTTCCTGAAGAATTGTTGCGAGGCACAGGAACGAGGAAAAACTTTCCACTATGCATGGATTCTGTTGTCCATAGTGCTAGTGGCTAGGGAATTTCCAGAGGATAGCCAGTTCCCCACAATTGCAAGGGATCTCCCAGAGGCCGTGAAGTATGCTTCACTATGGGCCACTAAATATGCAAACCGGATCTACAATAGTAAAATATTTTGGGTATTCATGGAGATGAACATCAGAATGGGGATTAACTGCAAGCCGTGGTTATCACCCATTGTCTACAAAATCCTGCAAAGTTTCACTGAGTTTAAAGTGGACTTTCCTCACATCTACCTCAGGGCACGTAAGGACCCTGCAAAGAAGTGGAAAGAACTACCCTATATAGCCATAGATGATGTGATCTTCGACGTACTTGAGATGTGGCCGACGAAGTGGCACTCTTGAGACATCTCTTCGCTGGAAAATTCTACTTTGTAGAAAAAGAAGGAGGAAAACTTGCACATGGCGTAGTTAGCGGAAAAGAGAAGGAAAGAAGTAGCAGCAACAAAGGCGTAGGAGGCAAGGGATGCTACGCAGACAACATCAAAAAATCAAAAGGCCGCAACAGCAACAAAGAAGGCAGCAGAAAAGGTACACGAGGGCCAGAAGTCGCCTTCGCCTGAGCAGGAGCGAGAGATGGAAACAGAGATATATGAGGGCAGCATAGACCCACAAACAACGTCAAAAAAATTGAAGCGCCAGCGCCCAAGCGAGCAGTTGGGGCTGTGCAAGAAGGTGAAAACATCTAAGCTGTCTATTGACTTGATCACCCTTACTGAGGGGGATTTGCAAAATATAGGAGAGACAGTGCATGACGTCACCACAGAGGCCCTTCAGAAATTTGTGGAGGAGAATCAAATTATGTTGGGGGCCCTCCGAGCACAAATTCAGGAGTTGCAGATGCGCACTCCTTGAGCTGGTACTCTCTTGACCAACCTTGCAGTAGGAACAGTCGTAGCTAAGGAAATGTTGCGTGCTCGTATGACCAACACAATAGTGCCACTAGAAGGGCCATTGGTTACAACAAATGAGGTAGATAGGCCTTCAGTTAGTACATTGAAATTCTTAGGGATTAACATGGTTGCGCTCCCTCGGGAGATGTTCTATGCTCTTTAGGATGGGATTACTGCAGAACTGTGGGCTAGGAAGAGTCGCGCATTGCAGGTGTTGAGTGAACAGAGGATCAACATGGAGTAGTTGAGCTTGCAGCATGACAAGGTCATGTCTCAGAATAGGCAGATGGTGCAGGTAATTGAAGAAGCCTTCCATATGGTCCCTAAGCTAGTCATCCCAGCAGAAGCACCAGCAGAGGCGCGCATCCAAAGATTAGCAGCAGGGGTACGTGAGGCACGATAAGAAATGGCTAAGGTTCAGAAAGAGCTGAACCTTCAGATAGTAGAGCTGCAGTTGAAGGCGTAGCCTTCAACTCCTCTAGAGGTAAGGGAACAAAGCGCCAACGCCATTACATCAGGGATGGAGGAGATCAACAATGTAGTAAGGTACTACACCAGAATGTTGGAAGAATCATTCGAGGTCCTCAGAAATATGTAGGAGGACCCGCACATAAAACACTTAGAAACAGGGGTGCATGATCTACAACAGCAATATGACAACATCAAAGGGACTGCGCAGATGGTGGCTCTCACTCAGATGCTCATGCGAATGCAACGGGCCAAAGTGCTTAAAGAGAAAGTATACACAACGCAACAGAAAGAAGTAGTTTTGAAGGCACATGTTCAGCCTTGGATTGACGAGGCCTTTGTAATCACAACAACAATTGAATG
The DNA here is from genome assembly GCA_000404065.3 of Pinus taeda. Taxonomy (NCBI): domain Eukaryota; kingdom Viridiplantae; phylum Streptophyta; class Pinopsida; order Pinales; family Pinaceae; genus Pinus; species Pinus taeda. Next base: position 21,809 of record APFE031692567.1, read on the forward strand.
CAAGCTCGCACAGATGCAGGGGACGTAGGAATAGGTATAGGGGAGTAGTTTTAACATCGCGGTCTCGGAACAATGCATACAAGAGATACAACAGGTAGCTGCTTAGTACGTTGCCGACCTTGCAGTCGTTCGAGCAGAGTTGGGAGGTCTCCATGTGAAGATCTCCACACTAATAGAGTGACTCGAGGGCGAGTCACGATGTTTGTGTTGGGGGCCTGTTGGGTGTGGGATCCCCCAAAGTTTTGACTAAGTCCATTGTAAATACTCCGCGATTTGTGGGCACAGAGTGTGAAGTTGTAATGGAATCATAGGGATGTCCACCCTTACTGTTGTAAATATAGTGTCGGTTTGAGAGATCTACCCATGGGCCACAGACCATGGGATTATACAAATAGAGCAAGGCTCTAAGTGTAAAGAGAGAAGAAGAATGATGGAAGGAAATCAATCCATGAAGCATTGAGTCGAAGTGTAGAGTCATGTCTTTGGGTCGTAGAATAGGAGAAGGCTCTGTAGTTGAGTGCGCAGAGGCCTAGTAGTCCTAATTGAGTGCGTGGACCCCTGCAGTTGAGTGCACATGGCAGGTTGAGTCTGTAACCATTGAAAGCATTAATAAAGAGAATTTTTACCATATTTCTATGTATCTTTTCCTATTTCAAGCATTGAAGTATATTGGGTATGAATTGCAAGTTTATTGTTTATTTACTACGCAAACTTATATGAATGTGCTAAGTAAGCGAATATAATATAAGGTATCTGTTTATGTGAAGATAACTAATTGTTATAAGAATATAAGTAAGATCTATGGGGTGACTTGGTGAAACAATGCAGATTGCTGCTCTAAGCACGAAAGCCCCATAGCCCCTTGCCAGGGCTGCGTAAAGACAAATATAATCAAGCCGTGAAGGCCTCACAGGTCAGGAAGGGCACAAAGTAACCTACGTGAAATTATTCATAGTTCGACTAAATCAACCCCTCAGACATCTCAAGGGTGAGGAAACCTGGTTCTAGCATCGCCCCATACTGCTTCGAGTGAGACTTCAGTCTGTACTTCGCAGACTGTTGCCGAAAGGGCTAGTAGTATAGGGATTTGTTTGGCTAATTAACTCCAAACCTGGGTCAGGCCCCAACAAGCCAACATAAACTATCCAAAATTAAAAAATGTACAAAACTAAACATAACAGAGTTGTCCATGATTTGTCCATGACTTTTGGTGCAAACTAGTCACCAACTCTAAATTATCATGATACCAACCTATTGATGGTGGTGGATGTTGTCAACATTGTAAAGGGAACTCCCTAATGTGAAGTTTGAATTATACCTCACACCATTTGGTCTTAAATTTTGGCCACCATTGGAAAGGTTTCAAAGATATGCCTTGGTTACATACAAACACAAGAGATTAGAACACCTCTTTGGGCAGTAAGAATGTAGGCTTTGTGAGAGACTCGATGTAAGGTGCACAAAGGAACATCCATGACTGGTAAAGGAAATGAGCCTCCAGGTAGAAATAGTACAATCCTAAAGGGGGACCCAAGAAGAAAGAGAAAGGCTTGTTGAATACTTGCAAATTAGTCCACATAATAAACAACAATCATTAAAGCATAACAACACTCATTAAATAACAACCATAGCTAAGTAACGAATTAGTTCATTCACTTAGTATGTAATTAAAGAAACATATATCATAAGCATAACAAGAATATTCCTATTATATGTACGACACATGTATGAAGAAGTGCGAGCTGATAGAGCTTCTGATTAAGAGTGAACGATCCCAAGTACATTGTTACATGAATGAAACACTATATCTTCTAGTGGAACATGAATCCACAACTTGTCTCTCCAAAGAATGATCTATCTCCTATGCACTACAAGAGAATCCAAGGCAAAAATCTAAGAATCCAAGCCCTTAGCTTGAGTTATGAGGAGGTATTTATAACAAATAATAATTCCTTTTGAGCTTCTTCATGACTCTTTGACTTCTATGGCTATTCACATTCTATTTATGACTTATTACATTCCATATGTGACTATTCACATTCCACATGTCAGTATTCACATTCCACATGTTTCCCTTGGACTTCATTACATATCATTTATTACATAAGCCAAATTACATATGAGACGGTGGCCTAATAAGAAAAAACTGATAATGGGAAAAATGCTCATCAAATGGATATTAAATCATTTTCTTCCTCATGGAGCTCATTTGTAATGTAAGTGTGCCATGCCCTGAACTCCATTTAGATGGCTTTGACTCAAACTAGAAAGTCCCTTGTATATCGCATCTTCACCTGCAATGCTTCCATCACTATGGTCTTGGAGCTTGATTGTACATTAATCCATAGCCATGAAAGTTTCTTATGAGCTTTAATTAGTGAGATGGTGTAATGTAGGATAATGTCTTTAGTAACCTCCAAGCCTTCTTGTTATGTTGCCTGCTTGATCTATTCAATATATTACCTAATCTCCTAGAAGATAACTTCTCTAGCTCTGATCACTTCAAGCGTTCCTATTGTGGACATCTTATGTTTTTGTGTTAGAGACTCAAAACTATTATGTAGTCAATTATAGGAAGCAATAGTATTAATCAACTGTGCTCCAAGACACGAGTAGTTTTATAGGTGGAGTCTCAGCTGAACTTTGTTCATCTCTGTGACAATCCTATCTTTCTTATCCAAATGTTGTGGAGCACCCAGATACCTGGCAGACCACTCCTGAATCTGGTTAACTGCTATGTTTGCCACTTTTAGGAGTTTTACCACTTCCTCTGCTTTCTTTTGAATGCAAATGAGAGGAGCTACCACCTATTGTATAAGTATCATCTCATCATATAGTCATGCCATGGTATCCTCCATTGGCCCCATTTCTTATTGCATAGTCGACTGCCATTATGTGGTGTTGAAACTTTGTGATGGAAACTGTTGATTCGCTGCCGCAAGATGTTCCACTTGTTGCTTCACTCCAACAATTTATCTTCTCATCATGGCATTTTTATTCAACAAGTACTCAGAATTATCCTGCGTCGTTGTAGTGAATGCAACATTTATCACCATGATTTCCCTAGGATTCCTTATAGTGTTGGAAGTTATCACCTTCTTTGTAGCAACTGAGACTAGATTTTGAGGATCATTGGGAAAATATCCATGTCTCTACTTCATGATCCTCTTCTTAAGTTGATAAAATGTTACATTTCATACATACATGAATCTGTCTATCGGTGGAGGTATGATCCCCATCTCTCCAAATGGAAGATGCCCACCTATGATGGGAGGTTGCTCTAGAGTACTTGGTTCATCATCCATGGGTTGAATGTATCTTATTCCTCCAACTCTTCCTCTTCTATCTCTTGAGTCAATTATTCTTCTTCCAATATTTGTGTTGCTTCTTCCTCCTGGGACTACCTCTATTCTTCTTCTTCTATCCTTTTCTTCTCCTCCTCTTCTTTTGGTTTCTTCTGAAGCAACTGATCTGAATGCCTCTTATCCTCTTCTTCTTCTGCTTCTCTCCTCTCATGTTCTGCTTGAATAGCTCCTATGTTCAAAGGATCAACATTCCACTTCTTGTTGTTCTTAGTTGTTGAATCATATTGATTCCTCTTCTTAGGAGATACTTTCCTTACTTGAGGGGTTATTTTTTCTTCCTCATATGCCTACATGTCTTGAGTTGGTGGATCTTGGGATGAACTGGATTCCATCCTTGGATTCCCTTCATGTTTTCATTGTACCAATAATTTATTTTCTCATCCTCTACTGTAGATATTGAATAATACCACGTAATGTGATCAATCCTTTCACAATTTTGTCTACATATTCTCCCGGGATCATATCCATGAAAATCATTTGTGGTGAAGTGAAAACAATCCATCTCCTGTATCTCTGTTGCTTCTTCTTTGTGGCTCATCAACTCATATAATATGATCCTCAATAGGAATGTCGGCTAAGGGGATTTCTTCCTCCTGTGAAGAACTCCTGACAATCCCTTTTCCAACTGATTTGCTAATTCTTGCATGACTACCTTATTAGTCACATAGCGTGGCATGAGGTGAGGAGATATCTGACAGCCAAAACATCTTATGTGTGCCCCCTCAACTGCTCCAAACTAATCAGCGATATCTCATAGTGACCCCACCTGATCAATCATGTAGGGAGGATCAATCTTGAATATCATATGAAAGATAACTGCAAAGAAGTGCTCGACCAATTTGTCACTTGAGCCTTTGAAACTTTATTCTGATAACACTCCACAGTGAAAATAAATTAGGAACTTGTCCTCAAGTGTCAAGTTTCAGTACATTCCTAGGAACACATATTGGGCACAGATTCCATCTAGAAGAAACAAAGACATATAAAATGTTGGCACCTATATTTCCCTCAAAGATGCTTTCGCTTGCCCCACATGACACTACAAATCAAATGATAATATATCTACCCAATTGAAAGCTTTACCATAGGTAACCACAATATGTTGCATATATATATATATATATCCAATTTTACTCAAACATCTTAGAATTCTTACACCCATGTAATCAGCAACACATGGCTATCAAATACTAATATACATCTCTGAGCATCTTTGTCGGATAGACTAAGGATGGGCGATGAGGAAAATTAGCAGGATCTCAATACCAAGATCCGATAATATCACTTATGTCAAGTTTCGCCTATCTGGTGTCGAATTCATTATTTTCATATTCTATGGGCTTAAGCATCTTGTAGTACATTTGCATGTCTTCTCCATAATAAGTGGCGAGTTAACCAACACTCTCACTACAAAGCACAAGATAAGAGTCATCCATGTGTGTAATGATCCACTCAATCACTTTTGCACAAGCGATGACGGGGAATCTGCATGTGATCCCATGCATTTTGGACCTCTTGATATTGATATGTGTGAACATATTCTAAGTCCTCATCAAACTTCTCCTGCATGAATGTGTTGTATATCTTGGTCCATGTGACCTTTGTAGTCTTATCAATAAATCACTGTGTATCTGCATATGTTGCAATGGTTGGCTTGGTAACTTCAACAGGTTACTCATTGCTTGCTTCTGAGACTTCTTTGGAGGCCAATTTACAAGGAGGCATGGCTCCAAAAGATGATGAAAGGGTGACAGTACTTTAGCATCAACACATGTTTGTGGCAGCACACTCATAGTCAGAAGATTATCTTAAAGCAACCTAACTATGCATCAATACTTGTCAATCATGAATAATGATCCATCACATGTAACTGAACTTGAAAATATATTATCGATAGTACAAAATCACTTGCATGCATGAGAAAATAAGAATGAAAACTAGGAGGGCACACTTTCAAAGCACGAAGGAAGCTAAATGGTCATTTGGGGCTTTGCACTGTGTTGACACACTCAAGAAAGTGAAGAAGACCATCAAGGGTGCACTGGCACACTACGAAGGGTTGAAGGGATGGTTTTTTGGGCTTTCATACCTTCACAGTGCACTCATGTGCTCAGGGAGATAGGGAGGGCATATTGGTGCACTCTAAAGGGACAAAGGACCATGCTTCCAAGCCTTCAGGCCTTCATGGTATGATCATGAACTCAAAGGGAAGGAGGGTACACTGGAACATGCCTAAGGGAGGAAGGGAAGTGCTTCAAGTCTTTGTGGTTCGCTCATGCACTCAAGGGAGGGTGTAGTCTTCAGGGTGAAGAAGTGTGCCCAAGAGGAAAATTTGGCTATTTTGGGTGCAGTTTTCAAGGTTGATCGTGCTTTGGGCTCCAAAAGTTCGCTCTGCCCATTGAAAGCTCATAAATAAGTTTAACAACAAGATTTCATGATAAGAATGAGGAGAATAAGAATCTTCAAACTTATAGAGATGTTGTCGCATTCACGGTGGAATATGAAGGGTTGAATAATGTGAATAGTTTCTGCAAGTGACAACAAATTTATACTTGTAGAATGAAGATTGAATAGAAACACTAGCAATCAAACTGAAAAACATAGAAACGAAAACAAGAAAATCAAGAATGAAAATGAAATAATAAAAGGTGATGAAAATATTTGACATGCAAACTTACTTGTGAAGTGGGTTGATGAAGAGTTTCTTTATCTTCAGTTGTGCACTCAACTTAGATGAGAATGATTATGCAAAATAATGATTAACTGGGTTGATTTAAAAGAGTTTAAATGCAAAATTTATTTATCCATGATTGCCACTTGTTGATGAGTGAAAGGATTAGTTAAGGGAAGTTAAGTGGGGTCCTATTATCTAGGAGTCCTCCCACATGCAACAGAATGGCACATGCATGTACCTAGAAAGAGCGAATGTCTTCAGCACGAAGGAGTGCACTTAGGAGGGAGAACTTGCTCAACATGAGGAGTACTCTCAAGGATGGCACACTTATTCAACTCGAGGGAGTGCACTCAACTCAAATGCATGTATTCACCAACTTGGAGTACTATTTTTCCTTTAAAGGTGATTTTCTTTCTTTTGTTTTTTTTTTTTGTCTTTTTGAGTGTTTTTCTAGTGTGTGCATGGTGATAAGGAAAGTTTCTAAGTAAATATAAGTGATGAGTTCACCCAAGCATGGACTATATAACTTAAGCGCTTCTAAGGGTTAGGTGATGACGAAATAAACCAATCAGTGTATGACTTTTACATCTCTGGCATTACGTCAATGCCAATAGTCCTGGACAGTATTCCGACGGAGTCGCTTCAGGAACACAAATATTGCTTTGTTGACAGCGAGCCTGAACAGTACCCCCACGAAGTCACTTGCTTCACCTCCCTGCACAGGAAGCCTTTCTCTTCTTTCACCCTTTATTTTTTTTTCTGTTTCTTTTTCATAGGACTATTCATAGGACTATTCATAGGCACTTATTATTATTTTCAATGGGCGGAAGAGGGATCCCAACTTATTCAAAGCAGAAGAGGTTTCTCCTTTGGAGAGAAGTTTTAGACCTTTAATACTTTGATCACTAAATTTTTCCCCCTTATCTTACTCTACTCAAATAGATAATCAAAAACACATTATTCATAGATAGGGTCAAGTGTACGAATAAGAATCCTAAACAGATATGGGCATCATGGTTTTCGTACAACTTCCCAACTGAAGGGTCGTATTTTCCATCAGAAAATAATTGACTGAAAAGTGATGTAAATCAAAACATAGAAGAAGGTAATAGATAAGTCAAGGGTTGTATGTTACCACAAATTGCCTTGCACAAAATTTTAGCCACATCATCTCGAAGCTCAAACTAGATTTATTCAAAACTAAAAAAAAAAGGGAACATGAAAACAAAAAACTTAAATGCAATGCATATAACTAAATTCAAACCTATCCTACCCTAAAATAAATAGTACATGGTCGGGTCATGTGAAATGGAACTTCCAATGAGGCCATAAAAGTTTCTCTTGACCTGTGGACCATAAGATGTGATCTTGTAGAATCAAAACAAAAAGCAGTGTAGTGAGCAAGACATACCATGCAAACATGTGCACTGACACATAACAACAAGAAGTGAAATCACAACGGTATATCACACTCAAATGCTCTTTCAAACTATAGACTCCACAAAAAAAATAATAACCAGGCCTATGGCCATACAAGAATTGATGAAGCACATGCAAGTACATGCCATGAGACATGGGTCCATACTTAAACTATTCTTCTATTGAGTCCACAATAGGATCATGGAAACAAACTTTAGGGAAACTTAGAAAAAAAAGACTAAGGAAATATAGATCCATGTCATAAGCGACATTAACAAGCCAACCACAATCCATGTTGTCGTGCGAGTGAAATCCTTTGATCGATCATGTAAAACATTCATCAATATCCTTCCATATTTCCACATCACTGATTAAATATTTACTTGCGATGGGATGTAGAGGTGGAAGTTCAATAGTCAAATTAAATTTTATTCCCTGAGGGTTCAAAAAAATTTTGCGAATAAAATAAGCATCCCTCACAAGAGCGTTGACATCCCATGTGATGACATTAATGAAAAAGTTGTGAAAAAGAATCATGAATTGACCAAAATCACAAATATTGCCATGGTGATAGGAACCTGACATCACCATAGCATGGGTTGAAGTGTCCTACTTACCTCACATGAATTTGAATTTAATGGAAACATGACCGGTTGCTTGTCAAAACAAGAGTCATTGTTTAAATCATGAGATTCAAAAGAAGGTATTGTTTCGACATTACTGCAAAAAAATTCAATGATAAGAATGTCATCTTCTTGATCAAAAGGAGTTATACTTGAAATAAAATTTTTGATGATCGCATCTGACACGAATTGGAATTTCTGCAAATCAAATTTTTCTTGTATAAAAAAATATTCATCCATTTTACTTGAACAATCATTACTATATAATTCGGAGAAAAAAAAATCATCGAGGTCATGGTTGTCCAAGGGTTCAACTTGATTAACGGGTAAAATATCCACTAGAGGAATATTAAGATTCAGAGATGGTTGATTGATAAGATCAAATGAATCATCATTAGGGAGAAGATGTGAATGAAAAATCAATTCCTCATCATCAAATTAATCTTTTGATTGAGTGATTGGCTCAGGTCCAACATACAGAACATAAAAAAGGGGAGGACATTGGGGAAAATATCATATCTGGTTCTTCCTCGAGATGTTCAAATTATTCCTAATCAAGAGGATATGAAGAATCTGATTCAAAATATTTCCTTGACATCTTGACTAAAAAACAAAACTTCTCATCCAAAAGTTGCTAGTCCACATCCTCATCTGGAAATTGATAGCAAAGATGTAGGAATCGATCAACAAAAAATTCAAGAGACTCATTCAATTCCATTCTAAGTTGATAAATTTCATCAATAACATCTTGATAACCATATTTGTCGAAAACACGACAAATATCGTTAACCAAATGTTTAAAATATGAATTAGAAGAAGTGGGAAAATAATAACATCATTGCTTCGCATGACCATCTAGTGTAAGGGTAAACAACAGTGCAAGGATTTCTTCAAAATAAACACCACTTGAAAAAAAACTAAACAAACTCAATCACATAATCAATGACAGATATTGTACCCTTTCCATCAAATTTAAGATGTGACAAGTTATGTAAAAAGTCCATGTGGATTGAAATATCTAAGGCTTCAGAAAAACACCTTGGGATTATGATCTAGGATGAAGCCGTTAAATGTGAGACTCAAACATATTTTAAGGCTCAGCTTGTCATCTGGCCCTCCTTCTAACACCAAAAATGTTGATGGTGCTAAATTTCGCCAACATTGTAAGGGGAGCTCCCCGATGTGAAGTCTCAATTAGACCTTACATTGTTTGATGTAGGATTCCCATTCAGTCATACGGTTGCGCCACCATTAGAAAGGCTTCAAACATATGCCTTCATTAAATACACACACAAGAGATCACAACACTTCTTTGGGCAACAAGAATGTAGGCTTTATGAGACATCCAATGTAAGGTGCATGAGGGAACATCCATGATTGGTAATGAAAAATGAGCCTCTAGTTAGAAAAGTAATTGTACTATCCCGAAGGGGGACCTAAGAAGAAAGAGAAAGGATTGTTGAATAACTGTAGATTAGTCCACATAATAAACAACAATCATTAAAGCATAACAACAAACATTCAATAATAGACATAGCTAAGTAACGAATTAGGTCATTCACTTAGTATGTAATTAAAGAAACATATACCATAAACATAACAAGAATATTCCTACTATATCTACGATACATGTGTGAAGAAGTGTCAGTTCATAGAGCTTCTGATTAAGAGTGAAAGATCCCAAGTCCACTATTACATGAATGAAACACTATATCTAGTAGTGGAACATGAAGCCACAACTTTCTTCTCCAAAGAATGATCTATCTCCTATGCACTACAAGAGAAGCCAATGAATTAAACATTTTCCCACCATTACCACCCTAGGATTCCTTCTGGAGTTGGAAGTTATCACCTTCTTTGTAGAACTGAGACTAGATTTTGAAGATCATTGGGGAAATATCTATGCCTCTATTGCATGATCCTCTTCTTAAGTTGATCAAACATTACACTGCATACATCCATGACTATCTATCAGTGGAAGTGTGTTCCGCTTCTCTCCAAATGTAATATGACCACCTATGAGGGGACGTTCCTATAGAATACTTGGTTCATCATCCATGGGTTGAATGGTATCTTCTTCATCCAACTCGTCCTCTTCTATCTCTTGAGTCAATTATTGTTCGTCTTCCAATCTCTATATTGCTTCTTCCTCCTGAGATTGCCTTTATTGTTCTTATTCTATCCTTTTCCTCTCCTTCTCTTCTTCTTGTTGCTTCTGACGCAGTTCATCCTGCTGTCTCTTCTCCTCTTCTTCTTTTGATTCTCTCATCTCTTGTTCTTCTTGAATAGTTCCTAAGTTCAAAGGATCAACTTTTGACTTCCTGCTGCTCTCTCCTATTGAATCATATTTGATCCTCTTCTTAGCAGATACTTTCGTTACTTTGGGGGTTATATGTTCTTCCTCCTATTCCTACAAGTCTTGAGCCAATGGATCTTGGGGTGAACTGGTTTCCATCCTTGGATTTGCCTTCGTGTTTTCATTGTACTAGTTCTCTTCTCATCCTCTACTATAGATATCGAAGAATACCCCATACTGTGACCGATCCTTTCACAATGCTACTGCATATTCTTCTGGTATCATATCCGTGAAAATCCTTTGTGGTGAAGTGCAGTCGATCCAACTCTTATATCTTCACTGCTTCTACTTTGTGGCTCTTCAACTCATATAATTTGATCCTCAACGGGAAGGTGGGCCAAGGGTCTTTCTTCCTCCTGTGAAGAACTCCTGACAATCCCTTGTCCATGTAATTCATCACTTCCTGCATAAAAACCTTATTAGTCACATATTGTGGCATGAGGTGAGGGTAAATTTGACAACCAAAACATATGATGTATGTTCCCTCAAGTGCTGCAAACCAATTTGTGATATCATGTAGTGACTCCTTCCTGTGATCAGTCATGCTGGGAGGATCAATCTTGAATATCATATGAAATATAATTGCAAAGAAGTGCTCGACCAATACATCATATGCACCTTTGAAGCTTGATTCTAATAACGCTATATAGTGAAAGTAAACTGGGAACTTGTTCTTAGGTGTATAGTTCCAGTACATTCCTGGGAATTCATATTGTGCACAAATTCCATTTAGAGGAAACAAAGACATAAAATTTCGCTGCCTAGTTCACCCTCAAATATGCTTTTTCCTACCCCACATGATGCCGCAACTCAAATGATAATATATATGCCCAGTTGAAAGCTTTACCATGGCTTACCACAATATGAAGTATATATATATATATATATATATATCATTTTTTCCTCAAACATCTTAGCATTCTTGTGCCCATGCAATTGAAAACACATGGATATTAAATATTTATATACATCTATGAGGATATTTATTTGATAGATTGCAGATGGGAGATGATGCAAATTAGCAGGCTCTTGACACCAAGATCAGATAATGTCACTTGTGTCTAGGTTGACCCATCTGGTGTAGAAGTCATTATTTGCATATTATGTGGGCTTAAGTATCTTGTAGTATGTCTGCATTTCTTCTCCATAATAAGTGGTGAGCTAACCGCCACTCTCATTGTGAACTACAATATAAGAGTCATCCATGTGTGTAATGATCCACTCAATCACTTCTTCATAAGGGATGACGTGGAATATGCATGCGATCTTATGCATTCTAGACCTCTTGATATTGATGTATGCGTGCACATCTTCTAAGTCGTCAACAAAATTCTATGGCATGAATGTGTTGTATATCTTGCTCCATGTGACCTCTGTAGTCTTATCAATAAAGTAGTGTGTATCTGCATATAGTGGAATGATCATCTTGGTAACTTCAACAGGTTCCTTAGTGTTTACTTCTGAGACTTCTTTGATGCCAATTTATGGGGAGGCATGGCTCCAACAAATGATGTAAGGGTGACAATACTTGTAGAACATAGTTACTGATCAAACGAGAACTATTACCTCAAAACGGGTACTAGCCAAAAAACCCCAAAAAAACATGAAAAAGCCGGCTAAAAATGAAAAGTGTTGATGTTGGAATAACATTTTTTATTTTTTATTTATTTATTTTTTTCAAGGTACATTTTCAACATTTTTTAAAAAAGGCAGTAAAAATCAAATTTTTGTGTGCAAAAAAACACCGTGAAAAAAAAAGTGTTGATGTTGGAATAACATCTCTTTTTAGGGTTAATTTTTAACATTTTTTAATAATGATGTTAAAAATAAAATATCATGACTCTGAAAAACTTTAAATTTCCAATGATTTTCAAGCATGACATTAAAGATAAAATATCATGTCCTTGAAAAGCCTTAAAATTCCAAGATTTTTAGACATGACATTACATTTAAAATATCACGTTTTGAAAAATCTTAAAATTCTAACAATTTTTAGGCATGGTGTTAAATAAGAAATATTTATAATTGTTTTGAACCATAGCATTATGGATAAAATATCATGACTTAGAAAAACATTAAAACCTTGACAATTTTTGAACCATGGAATTAAAACCAAAGATTGTGACTCAAAAAATTCTTAAGTTTTCAAAATATTTCAAGCATGACATTATGGAAAATTTTTATGACTATTTTATTTTTTTAAGTGAACACCTGATTGAAATAGTTACTATAACAAGAGTAATTTATGCTTTAAATGCTAAATGCATAGCAATTTTAAAATCTTAGCCCAAGACAACTTGATACATTGCAACAAAAATTTAAAAGTCAACCATCAAATTGACACGCAACGTAAGTGAATTGGATCCATTACAATGAAAACGTAAAGACCAACCATGAAATTCACACATTGTGGACATAGACTCGATTCATTACAATGAAAATTTTAAAATCAACTATCAAATTCTACATAATGGGATCAGGTAGCTAGACTAGCATCGACAGAGACTCTACAACAATATATATATATATATATATATATATATATATATATATATATATATATATATATATATATATATATATATATATATATACAAAAGAAAAAGTATATATATACTCAAAAAAAAGAAAAAAAAGAAAAGAAAAAAAGAAAAATGTTTTAAATATTGAAAAAAAACAATTTTTTTTTTAAATAATAAACCATGACAAAAAAATATTAAATATATAAAATATATAAAAAAATAGAAAACTTCTAAAAAAAAATAAAAAAAAATAAAAAAAAAATCATAATTAACGTGTAAAATTTAAAAATTTAAACAAAAAGATAAATAAAAAAAGGAAGATATTTAAAGAATATATGTAATTTATGGAAAAAAATCCAAAAAAAAAATCAGAAACAATTTTTTTTTTCAAGTTAACTTAAATAAAATAAAACAGAATAATTAATAAAAAAAAAAATTTGAAATAAACATTAAAAAGAAAAAAAGAAAAAAAAATTAACACTAAAATAAAAGCTATTTAAAAAATAAAAAAATAAAATAAAACATTAAAAAAAAATCATTTAAAAAAAATAAAAATATAGAAAAATAGAAATAAAAATAGTCCCAAGGTAGCAAGGACTGATTTCGGGCCGTTTCTCGGAATCGACTCCTGCCACCCTCGGGCCAGCTAGGTCGCAGGGGTGGGCGTGGAGGGAGAGTTGGCCCCTGCCACCCCTAGGTCGGTTGGGCTACGGGGGTGGGCAGGGAGGGAGATTCAGCCCTTGACACCCCCCAATCTGCTAGGCCGTGGGGTGGAAGGGGCTGACCCCTTGCCACCCTCGGTGTCACACCCCTATCATGGCGTTAGTCTTTCAACCGCTCATAGGCAGGTGTGGCACGACCACCCAATTTATTTTCACCAATACTTTCAAATGTGGAGTACGGCTAACATTCAATACTTAGAATATTTTCACTTTAGTAAGCATTCATCATTCATTTTACATAGTGGAAACATTCATCTTTAACTTCATTCACATAAAAGTACACAATTACGATTAATCTTCAAGGGAGGGGAAACTCCCTGATAAGAGCTTGCCCACAATATAATATAATAGTATAATTTTACAGCTTCATATATAATGTCAGCCTTCCAAGGCAACCCAGAATATACCTTGGAAAAATGCCAAACTTCAATTTTCCAAGTTTGCCCAAGCTATTGTTCAGCTCAGCCCCACTGTCGTGTAACCTCGCCCCACCATTCACACTTCACAATTCAGGGCAACCCATATATCATGAAGCCTCACCCAGCGTGTTTCACTACCCGATGCTCCTCGTTAACTCATCCACCCGGCGCTCGTGTTAGTTCGCCCACCTATCACCTGTGTCATCTCGCTCGCCCGGTCATCCTCTCAGCACTCATGTCAGCTCATCTGCCTGGTGCACTATGCCAGCTCGCCTACCTAGTGCCCATGTTAGCTCGCCTGCCCAATGCCTGTTTCAGCTCCCTTGCCTGACCACCTTCCCGGTGCCCATGTCAGCTCACCTACCCAGTACCCATGTCAGCTCGCCTATCCATGCTCCGTATAGACCCACCCTGCATTTTTGTTCACTGCACTAGACTGTCACTCGGTCACTGCACCTGCGGGTAAACCTGACCCAACCTACGACTTGACTCGGCCTGTGGCACCCAAATTTCCTTTATGCGGTTCTATCTTGTCCTCTGCCTCGGTGTTTTGGTCCACCCGTCCGCTTGCACCTCAGCCCTACCTTATGCTCATCCTTCCTTTGCTCTCTAAGTGCTTGACTCACTTATGGAAGTGTGTGTTGATTGGATCATGTCTTCTCACCATGCACCCTCCATGTGTTTATACCCATCTGCCATGGTTATGAAGGGGTTGGCCCACCCAAGGCCAACCATGTGTTTTGGTCATACTCATATCTCTTCGCCCTCCCATCACTTCAGCTCACCCATTCACTCAACTCATGGGCTAGCTTTCCCAACTCATGGGTTGGCTCATCATCATGCAGTCATTCCACCCACCATAGAAGTTGTCTATCATCGCATCTATTGTCGCACTCAGCTCATGTGCTCATCAGAAATCATCACACACAACTCGTCGCATTTAACTGAGAGTGTGTCTCCCCAACTTGTCACACATCGAAACTGCAATATATGGGTGTGACATAGTCCCCCAATTTAAACGGTTTTCATCCTCGACAACACCATCCCAAAAACCACCATCGCCAAGACTGTAATTCCACACAAATGTGTGTATGGTTAATCCAGATGTGTGCACCTCTGAACTACCTCATGCCATAGATATGCCAAACTCTGCAGAAATCATGTGCTGGTACCCCTCATGTCGGTGACTAGTCGGGTATCTAATCAAACCATACATCGCCTCCATAAACACGCATGACCCTACTGTCTACATCATCATGACTCATCACTGCACACTGCTTTCCAACTGTTTCCATCTCACCCCAGATGTCTGCTCAAAATGTTGGAGACTCACTACCATGAGCAGCTAACAATGAGCCTCATCTCCATGATAATCTACGAAGATGGGTGGAAGTGAAGCTTGAAGGCTCTCCTTATTCCTCACATATCAACTCAATCCATATATTAGGATCCTCCACTTTTAACCTCTGCTAGTATGCTTCCTGACTCTTCGTTTGAAAATCCGATCTAGCATCCTCGTCCTTCTCCATTGCCTCTAGTCTTCTTGATAGATCCGAGATACTATCAGACAACTTCCAAATCACCTGTGCCTATTCCATAAGTTTTTTCTTTGTAGAATACAACCTCTTATAGACTTATTCATCTCTCTTGACATCCTCCACATTCATCATTTTCAACTTACATTCGACCTTCGTAGCCCCTATGGTTGGTGCACCAATGGGTACATCCTCTCACCTGTTGTAAATGTACAACTTCTTCATATGTGGGTCTATCATAGATTCAAATTGCTTCATAAATTCCATCCCTAGCACAACTTCATAGTCATCTATCCGTACCACTGTGAAATCGACTTTCCCTATCCATTCACCTAGTGTCACATCAACTTTCTCAGCCACACCAATCATAGAATTAGGTGGAGAATTCACTGCTTTCATTTGAGCCTGAACTGGTGTAAAATTCAGTCCAATCTTCCTCGCAGTATCTTCACTCATGAAGTTATGAGTTGCACCACTATCCACCATAGTAAGAATAGTGCAATTCCCAATCTTCATCTCCACATACTCCAACTGGTTTCTTTCGGGATCTCTTCATGAGCTCACTTTCGTAGCCACTGCAGATCCTAGAATCTGCATAACTCCAACTAAAGTTTCTTCTTTCTTCTTCTTCACATTAAATTGTGCTATCACTGCCACTTTCGGTCTTGAAGGAAAATTCCTCACTGTATGTGGTTCTTCACATATCCAATTATTCTATTTATTCAATTTAGTGTGTCCTAAATTGCTACATTAATTATCAATCCAGGATTCGTAAGCTGATGAAGTGTGGCGCACTATATGTGTAAGACAACCTTTTTTTTACTTTTTGTCATTTTTTGAATTTTATTTTGTTTTTGGGGTTTTTATATTTGTTTATCCTATCTTTGAATGGAAATCCTATCCCTAAGTTTTAAGAATACTCTAGAAGGCAAGTATGGATATAGATTTTAAGGCAATTATGTCCTCTATAATGATTTCCAGAACTTAACACTTCAGAGGGTCTTAGAACATACTAGTGATGAAATTAATACTTGAAAAAAATGAAAATGTGCTGCTATTCAAATTAAACAAATAATGAACTACTGATCATGAAACCATTATCTTTGCTGCTTATCTAAATACAAAAAGAGAAAAAATGAGTTAAACTACTGCACTTCAACAAATCAAACTAATCAATTCACTTCATTCATAGTTCGAAAGCTCGCCAGGTAGTCTAAGCTATGGCTTTAGGAGATAACGTCAATGATATGAGCAAGTTGATATCTAATTGCAGAAAAGTAAAACTAAAATCGAATCACATCATTCATAGTTCGATAGCTCGCCAGGTAGTCTAAGCTATGTCTTTAGGAGATAACGTCAATGATATGAGCAAGTTGATATCTAATTGAAAAAAAGTAAAACTAAAATCAAATCACATCATTCATAGTCCAATAGCTCGCTAGGTAGTCTAAGCTATGGCTTTAGGAGATAACGTCAATGATATGAGCAAGTTGATATCTAATTGTAGAAAAGCAAAAGTAAAATCAAATTAAATCATTCATAGTCCGATAGCTTGCCAGGTAGTCTAAGTTATGGCTTTAGGAGATAACATCAATGATATGAGCAATCTGATATTTAAACTAACTAACAAAGTAAGTAAATAAAACTGAAATCAAAGCATAACTGGAATTAAAAAACTAAGAAAAGCAAAATCAACAGAGAGACTAATTCCATGTCACTAGTTATTGCAAAGATGGTATGAAAATGCCTGAGCCTACTCTATCCTGAAACACACACACACTGATCAGTGTTATCAAAAATATACAGAACTAAAAAATCATGTACAGAAATGAAATGTTAATACCATAACAAATGAAATATACACTGGTGGATAACTATGGAATATGTGCAATGGAAATAAGTAACAATGCATAAAACTTTACAGCAATAAGAAAAACGAAACCTCAGCGTGCAGGGGCCCTCTGCACAACCTCGGTCAACAGGCTATCAGTCCAGAATTATGTTCACGCAATCATAAAAAAACAAAGTCTTCTTTATATTTCAAAACAGAGGAATAATCCTCTCGTTACCACAGTGGGACTAGTGTCATGGCACAATAACTTAACAGCAAAATTACATCAACAAAGACTAACTCTATGCGTGTAGAAACGCATTATTTATAACAAAAATTCATAACTGTTTTCCTATGTGTTACACAAAAATATCGTCACCTTGATTATTTGCAGTCAGTGTAGGCCTATCATCACCTATACCAGCTTCCTAAGCAAGTCTTAAACCTTAGCTCTTCAAAACAAGCTTGAGAAAAGAGAGAAAGACATCAAAAAAGCAATATAACTCTGGTTCCACACTTTCTCTTACTTTTTCCTGCGGGCCCGCACCTTTTGTTCAAGATATCTGCGTACTTATATGCTCTGTATGTAAAGGCGAGGGTGCGTACCCCTGTAAAAGTCAAAAGGCGCAATTTTTATCTTAAAAAACTCATCTTGGGTTGATTCTAGAGTTTTCTAGAAGGATTTGTTATGCGGATTGTTCGCTCCAAGTGGTTCATGCATCCCATCATAGGAGAAACTAATCCCTTGTTGAGAGGAGCGATCCCTTTGAAGGAGGACTCTATCCCTTTGAAGGAGGAGCTGTTAACTGATCTCCATTGCACTATAAATTGAGGCATTGGGTCAGTGGCCAGGGAGGTTAGAAGCTGAAATTTTGAGGGTAAATGCTACTGAAATCAAGACTTCCTATTTGAGCTTAAGAGGAGAGATCACATACCTTCTTGGCCCCATTAGGGAGTGAGTGAAGCTTGTCAAAGTAGAGGAGACTTCTTGTTGGACCCTGGAAGGAGCTTGTACAGCGTCAAGGCAAAGGTTGTAAGGTTCTTTTCTTTTGAATTAATACAATCAAGCTCATTTTTCTCAACAAGTATCTTATGTTATTTTTTTCATGGACTCCTTAACTTTCATGTTAAATATGTTTTATAATATTGGATATGTAGATGCTATTTAATTGTTTTCCTTGTTTGTGCTTGCAGGTTTGCGACGAAGGAACTTACTTGGATCAAAGGAGCGAAGGCATCTCCGAACTTGCGTTGGACATGAGGTAGGCCCTTAAACACATTTGTTTTCCATTATTTATAAAGCACATTTAGAGAAATATAGTGTCTGGTTGGTTTGTTTGCCATTAAGTCTTCATTAGATTCTAGGAAGGTCTGTCTTGTCCGCAAGATCGACTGATTCCATGTGACACTTCTAGAAAGGCTCCAAGAGGTCCATGTGTGTTAAAATAATGCATAAATTAAATACTAAAAAATCCCTTGAAGAAACCAATACTCGTTAGGATAAAATCCAAACTCAAATTATGTAAGAAATGGTGCAAACCTTCAAAGAAATTATCCTATACAATTGTCCTAAAGAGAATTTTGCATAGAACCCAATACTAGTGATTTATTTATAGCTAGAAGTGAAAGTCCAAATCACTAAGCCTAATGAAAAATTCAATGGTAAGAAACTTGAGTTATGATTATGTAGTCTAGAGGCATGTTTCAAGACTCAATCTACAATTACTAATGTATAAAATATCCTCATAATTAAGGTTAATATGGATGAAACTACCTTATATTTGTGATAAAATCACTAAAGTTAGCTAGTTGTTGAAGAAACGTAGATCACTTTATGGGATAATGTACTGCCCTATTTTGACTTAGACAACTAAACTGCATTATGACGTATTTTATCTCTTTGTGCTTATTATTTGTGGAACTTTGTTAGAATGATATGAATTTATTATATGGACTTTGCGCCTACTCATATGCCCTACCTATATATGAAATTAATGTGTAAGTTATTGTTTATGTTATTAATGGTGGTTATTGTGTGATTTATTTCCAACATGCAATATTTAAAAGTAAAATATTGCAACAACATATATACCAATTTAGATTATTTATTGTACAATGTAGATGATAAATAAACTAGTTGTTTACATTGTTCATTGATGAGTAACATGGAAATCACATATAGATAGTTATATGGCTATGAATGATCTTGTGTTTTGGTGAAATAACCTACAAAATGAATGGCCTAAGTGATAGCCAGATTAGTGCGATACTAATGTGATGTAGATGTCTTGGACACCAAAAGAGAATGGTATGCAAGGAAGTATTATTTGATTATTGGTTAAATACATTGCTATTATATTTGGGCAAGTGTAGGTTTTACGGGAAGCATGGTTGCTCAAACTAGTTATTTGATGACAAAGATTTAGGAATAACAATAGCAACATAATATGATGAATGATACGGTGACCCTAGTTCTATTAGGAAAGGTGGAGGTATTGGAAATCATTTATTATTCAATACCTAGAGTCATTGAAGGGTTGTATTTATCCACACTCCCTTAGATGGGTGATGGTGATTACCATTTTCCTACTAAGGAAGTCTAGTCAAGATAGTTGAAACTTTCTCTTATGGGTTCTCTCTAGGGTTATGCCAATGTATTTGATGTTCTAGCATAATCTAACAAAGACACATATAGGATTTCGAAGATGGAAGTAGGTTAGGTAGGTAAGGAAAATTGGAGTAGTTGAGAATGTTGGTGGGAGCTAGAAATGAAAACATAGCTCCTTTCTTAGTCCCTTTTGTGTTTTAATTGTTTTCACAATTTATTTATAATGAACTTTGTGTGATGTTAAATCCAGATTGGATATTTTTGAATGATGAATTATTTAAATTATCTTACTATAGGTTATTAAATGATGCATTTCTATATTTCTTGTATTTCCTACTCCGTTTTAAGCATATATGAATTATGCATCAGAGACAATTATTAGTTCTCATTAATACATAAACAATTTATGAGGATGCTAGCTATGCATACATATGTTTTGCATGTATGATAATACACCTACTTGATATATTAGTTTCTAGACTAGGTTATTAATTACTTAATTATAGTCTGAACAGTTATGAGAATTAAATTGCATAAGTATCTAGCATCATTAAACATGCTCCTTGACTTGATTCATTGGTTGGTTGCATGCTTTAAATGGGTATGGTGGTTGTTCTGTATTCAGGGTAAATATTTATGTTTTGATTACAAAATTTCATGAGAAAGAGAGGAAGACCATTTAAAACTATGTTTTTAATTATTTTATTGGAATTCATTTAATATTATATTATAATTTACTCTTTCCAAATATCTAGAAGGCATTTGATGACCATTTATGAGGGTGGTTGAGGAAACATTGGGAAAGGGGAATGAAATAGGATAAAACAATGGATATATTGGGAGATGTTGGGTGGAGGGGGAAGGCATGGTGTGTGGAAACCATTGGAAGTAGAGGACACTTGGAATACTCATAACTAGGAGATATATGAGAGATTTAAGAGACTAATCCTTGAGGGGAGAGACTAATTGTATATGTTGAGATACCAATGAGCTGAGTGTTATTCTTGGATATTTGTGCATGAAAGGATAGGAAATACTAAGGTTTCTTAGGGTTAAGGGATTGGAAAGGCTATTCCTAGCTAGTCAAGAGATTAGAAATCCAGTTTGGGGATCTTGTTAAAGGTCTAGGGACTTAGACTACTATAAACCTAGGCTACAAAATTGAACAAGGTTGCAGAGATTTTTCTAGCTTCTTAGCTAATTGCATTGTTTAAATTGAAGTGTTGAAATTAAAATTTCATTGATTAAAATGTATATACAAAGGTTAAATAGATTCCAAACTACAAATTGCAAATGTTAAATGAATTATATTGTTAGCAAACAAGAAATTTTGAATTTTGCACAAAATTTAAAGTTATTTTTACATGCAAGAAATTTGAATTAGTCAAAAGAAATTAGTACACAAGCCCATAACTGCTAAATTTATATAAGATCCCACAACATATTTCACATTTATTGTGAAGGTAAGGTACTATACCCTTGGGTATTGGGTAAATATGTTAGCGCAATGACTTTAACTGATACACATTTTAAGTCAATTCATCCATAATACAATGATCTATTGTTCAAGCTTCAAGTTAAGTTGGGAGTTTTAGATATTGAAGACTTATTCATAATCATTTTTTTGTGGCATACTTGATAGTATTAAGTTGTTTAAAAAAAATCTAAACAAGCCATCTCTATTAAACATAATCCTTGACTTATGCTTGTGTGCGATGCACCAAATACTTCAAATATAATAAGAAATTAGAAATACACAATATTTACACCAATGCAAGCACATAATGTTACCACCCAAGGCATAATTACATGAATAGGAACCACCAAGGTGTGTGATGTTGAATTGTAGAGTTCTCAATCACTCATGCTAGCTCAACCATGAAGCATCAAAAGCCTTCATCTAACTTAGATGGAAGAAGCAATGCCAATTCCGTAATCATTTGATACAAACATGTGTAATTGGATGGTGTTTGATCTTGAGTGATTGGTGCAAATGTCGTTTATTGAAGTAGGACTTACCACACTTCATAGTCTATTTAGTTTGTTTTTTTGTCTTATCACACCATATAGGAGATGGTTTTCTCATTGAAGAGTGTCATTTCCCATGGTCAAGTTGTGTTACTATGATGGCATGCTAAGGAAATGTTCCATATTCCTTCATACATAACACCTTCCATGCTTTCCCCCACCTCCATTTCATTCATGAAAATGGAGTTGTATCCCTTCATGAATTCTCAATTCTCATAGATTTTGTTATTGAATCTACAACATTCTTCAAAGTTTCCATTTTTTCCAGCAACACCTTCTTGTCTTCAATCATATCTCTAGTAAAGTGATACTAAAAATCAATATGGTTTGTCTTTGAATGATAAGATGGGTTCTTTTCTAGGAATATTTCACTTTGCTTGTCACAATCCATCCTTAAAACTTGTATGAGTTGAACACCTAACCACAATATATGTAACCATACTTCTTACTTACTTGCATAAGTGGCTGCCATGTATTCAACTTTTGTAGTTGAAAGTGACACTACAAATGGTTTTTTTCTCTTCCAACTAATTACTCCTCCAAATAAGTTAAACACATACCCACTTGTAGATATTCCATAATTCAGATATCCAACCCATTATGAACCAACAAAGCCATTATTGTCCAAAACTCTATCCAATATTGGTCTTCCTTGGTAGCACAATCCATATCCAGTAGCACCACACAAAAACTTGAAAACCCTCTTTATTGCTACCCAATGCTCCTTCCCTGGTTTTGACAGGTATTTTTTCAATACTACCACTACATATGCAATGTATGCTTTTGGTACAAACTATTGCACACATCAATATTTCAACTAAAATGGAATATATAACACTAGACATGTCATCTTATTCTTCTTGTATCTTGGGACATTGATATGCATATAACTTTATACCTACAGGAAGAGGCATCTTAACCAATTTACATTCTTTCATATTAAACCTCTACAATATTGACTCTACATACTTCCTCTGACTTAACCATAATTTCTTGTTTACCTGATCTATTTTGATTTCCATACCGAAGATAAAATTCGTAGCACCAAGATCCTTCAAGTCAAATTTAGAGAACAATTAAGTTTTCACTTCCTAGATGTTTTTCCTTTCATTTCCAATCAAAAACATATCATCCACATACAAGACAAAATAATGACACAATCACCAACTAATTTCAAATAAATAGTGATTTGATTTTCTCCTTGTGAATCCAAGTCTCAATATATAAGTATCACTTTTTTTATACCACATTCTTTGTGATCTCTTTATACCATATAGGGACTTTCCCAATTTGCATACTAGCTCTTTCTTTCTTTTCACAACACATCCTTTCAGATGCTTACTGTATATTTATTCTTCTAGATCCCCATGTAGGATTGTTGTATTCACATCCATTTTTTCTACTTCAAGATCAAAATAAGTAGCAATAGATAAAAGAAATCTAATAAAAGTTAGCTTGGCAACATGATAAAATATATCACCAAAGACAATTCCCTCTACTTGGGAATAACCCTTTGATACTAACTTAATTTTGTATTTCTCCACTCTTCCTTTTAAATTTAATTTATTCTTAAACACCCATTTGCTTCCAATGGGATTTCTTCTAGCCAAAAACTTGACTAGATCCCAAGCCTCACTCTTGTCCAAGGTTGTCATTTCTTCAACCATGGCCTTTTTCCTGAGTTTTCCATCCTCTTAATCCACTAACTTTCTAATAGTTCTAGGATCATCATTAGTAATAAACAAAATAAAATTAGAAAGGAAATTAGGTGGAGTATTCATTTCTGGCTATGTTCCTTCTCGAACCAATCTCCTTAGTGCTAGAGTATGTGGTTCTTCTTCTTCTAATTCTTGTTCTTCTGTAGAGTCTGATTCATCATCCTTTAATACAAAATCTATTTTTTCTAGTTCTTTCTCCCTTGGTGGGTGTTCCTATTTGACAACATCTTTGAATCATTTGAATACCACATATTGAATCTACACAACCTTTTTATTTTTTGGGTTACTATTCATACCATATTTATATCCAATGAAGATACGCTTTTCAACTTTATTATATGGATTAATCTTATTCTCCTTTGGAACATGTACATAAGAATCATGGCCAATTATCATAAGAGGCTTAAGAGAAGGTTTTCTACTAGTCCATACCTAATGTGGATTCTTGTCATTCAACATGGATGAAGGTAATATATTTACCAGATAACACGTAGTGTCTATTTCCTTTGCTCAGGATTCTTGTCCAAACTCAACACCACCAAGCATGATCCTTGCTTTCTCCATCAACATCTCGTTCATCCTTTTTGCAACTCCATTATACTAAGGTGTGTATGGAGTAGTATTATGCCTTTCTCACCACACTTATTATAGAATTATTTGAATTCATTACCACGATTTTATCCACCACTATCTGTCCTCAACACCTTAATTTTCTTCTTTGTATGATTTTCCACAAGAGCCTTAAACTATTTGAACTTGTCAAAGACTTAAAATATATTTCTTAGGAAATAAATCCAATTATTACACAAGAAGTCATATTTAAATGAGGCATAACAAAAATATTTACCCAATGATGGAACCAATGCATGTCCAAGCAAAACATTGTGCACCAATTGTAATATTCCCTCTGACATTGTAGAACCAAAGGACAATCTTACTCAATCTACTTCCCCTATAAACAATGTTCACAAAAATAAAAATCCAGAGAGTAATCAAAAATACCTTCTACCATACCATTATTGTGTAGTACTCAAAGGCCCTTCTCTTTGATATGTCCAAGTCTTTGATGCCAAAGTATAATATTTTGTCCAAAGGCTGTGGAGTGTTTCCTTCTTCTACTCCGCTATCATGAACAACAAAATTTTTTCACCCTCATTAATATTTCTTCCCAAAAACATATAAAAAGTTGCAATATGAACTCCCCTCTGCAATACCGTTTCTCCTTGAAGCATCCTACATGTATACTTTTAAAACACTATTTTTGCACCTCCATTGCTCATCTTTCTTGCAAAAATCAAATTTATGGCTAATTTGGGATGTGTAAGACAACACAACATATTATAATACTTCCACACATGAGATTAAACTTGAATTTTCCTTATCCCATGCTTATGTCTTTCGATTCTTTAGTTAAGAAAACATCACCACATTGGAGTCTTTCATACTCGTGAAACAACTCCTTGTGAGGAGTCATATGGAAGGATGCACTTGAGTCGACTAACCATGCCTCGTGATTTACATGTGTACTTGAAGAAGCCAAGTACACATCCCCTCCATATCAAGAGGTTTTTGATTCTATAGAAGGAGCATCTTCAAATCCCTTCCCTTTCTTAGGAAGTATAGATCCGAAATCTTTATTTTAATTCCCTTCTTTTCCACATCTCCAACATAATTTTACATATTTTATTGGATATTTCTATTTCTTATATATTTATATCTCCCACTCAAGGACTTATTTTATTTCTATTATGAGAGCATTATCTTTAGTAACAAGGCATATCTATTATAGATTTCCATGTTTTTCTGTCTCATTTCCTTTGATAACAATGATGAAACTATTTCATCAAACTTTAAAGTAGTTACATTACTACCTACAACAACAACTAGAATATCCCACAACCTTAGTATAGAACATATCAAATTGATGCCCTCATCTTCATTTGAAATCTCAATATCAATATCTAAACATAACATATAAGAAAAAAATATATGAACATATTAACCATAGAGAAGCATATAACACATAAAATAAACACCACCAAACACATGAGGACAACATATATTAGGTGGAAACTTTTCTAGGATAAAAAATACCATACTCTTTTACTTCTTCTTCTTATTATTTAAAATATTTTTTTACATCATTCACTGGCATCCACCAATGTGTAAGCTCTGACTTGTGATGTATGCAAGCAACCACCTTCTCCAAGCTATTACCTAATGGAAGTCACCAATTCTGTAATTACTTATAGACACTCATCTGCTAGAGGCACCAACCACCAATAAGTTGTAGGCACCCACCTTCTTGGAAGAAACCACTCCATACTGAATTTGCGGAAAATTATCTGTTGGAGGCTCTGACCACCAAATAGTTTCTCAAGCCACCACTCCCTATACCAATGAGACACCATTTTCTAGTGAAGGTCCTGTCCTTCTAACCCTTGTAGACCTTGTTTTTATATATTTTTAGAT
The DNA here is from genome assembly GCA_000404065.3 of Pinus taeda. NCBI lineage: Eukaryota > Viridiplantae > Streptophyta > Pinopsida > Pinales > Pinaceae > Pinus > Pinus taeda. Next base: position 48,101 of record APFE031692567.1, read on the forward strand.
TGGATCCACTAAAAATTTCTTCTCAATAAAAAACACAAACCTTTGCTGACTCAACATATTTAGCAACATGAAAATCACAAAATCAAATCCTAGCTCAACAACTCAACATCTGCATCATATTCACACTTGAAAACCTTGCATGGATAACTCCACCAAATACATCTCTGAAAAGTCATGTCAATATAATACATACATAAGCTTATAGATGGCATAAATAAAAGTTCTTTGCATCATACAAAGCCATGCTCTCTCTACTCAATTTGAATACAAAAACATCAAAAACCTTTCTACAATGTGACCTGTACTCATTAATCCATCTCACACTAGCAACATATCAAACTGAAGATACTTTAGCAACAATACATCCTCACTAACAAATTGGAAATCATATACATATTAGACTCTCTCTTAGTCATACATCACATAACAACAATACAGTCACTCTCTGCTTAACATATGCACTCAATGTAAAACCCAAAAAACATACCCCAACTTCACTTTGACCAACAATATTGTGCTCTAATTAACTCTCCTCATAGACGCATTATTTCATAAAGCGTGACCTCTATTCACAATAATGTCCTCACACATACATAAACACATATAAGCCTTATACATGAAAATCTTAGTAGCTCTAGTTAACAACTTAACCTTATCAATTCATAGGATTAACATACATCATTTACGCTCATCAACAACATCAACATATGACATAATTTATATGCATAGGCAATACATCAAATCTTTCCTCAACACATAACACTGATCTCAACCTGTAGAAAAGAATTGGTCCAAACCCTACCAACAACATATACTCTGACTTCAACTTACTATTAGCTCTAGCAATTCAATACATTGACCTCTTTAAAATACAATGTCAAAACCATGATAGTAAATGGTAGAAACATATAAAATTGGCAACCTTAGTGAACCATACACCTTATGCCTCAGCAACATTCTCTTACTTCGTTAACACTCAACCATACAAATGTTTTATGACCATACAAGACAGTGACAATAGAATATGAATAGTCGTTTCTCAAGGAAATACACCATAATACATATGGAAATCCCATACCCATGATCAACAATTCTTGCAGCATATACATACGTCAACATTGTCATACTTTGATCATCAACACACTAAGGAAATGATAAAAGATACATGACATAGCCAATACTCTCTCTGCTTAACATGTACATTCAATGGAAAATCCTTTCTACGTTACAAACCCTCATACAAACTCTAGCAATATAAAAACTTAGTTATACATGGAATCAATGATAGTCTCATCCTTATTTCAATAAAAAATCATCATCAACAAACTGTCATTCTTAATAACTTCAAAAATAAACCCTGATGATTAGTAATACACAGAACTTTGCCACAACACATATATCAGTAGTAGTATAAGACACATACTAAGTCTCACTGACTCAATCATATAACATTATTAACCCTATGCATATAAACAATAGTTATATGAAATGTTTCAACAACAATAAATCACTTAGCTTCAATAGATTTTAGACAAGAGTATTTCAGACAAATAATATCAGGTATTTTCTCAACTATTATGCATTCAATCACTTTATTGATGGAAACAGATTGTGATTAGATTTGTAACAACAATACCATTATCACCACTAATTCAACAAAATAAAATTATCCTATCATCAATCAACAACATCTATTCACCGTACAAAATGTTTTGTCTTCAGTACACCATACAACCTGTCGATCTGGATTTCAACACAATATTTTCTATGCAATATCGTAATCGCCAGGTCAACATTGTATGAACCACCATTTTATGAAACCAGCTCACAAAAAGATATAAAATATAGATAAACACCTTCAAAATGAGCCTCTTTGAGGGGGAAACCTCCTTTACATTACAAAAATAAACAATTCTTGGGTGATACAAATGACAAGACCTCCCCTCTATATATAGGAGTCTAAGGGGTCATAATATAATCAGATCCGACATAAAAATAATAATGTATAGGAACAATAATAAAAATAGTGGGCTTCTATGGGGCACAATAATAACAATATGGGGACTACATGGGCATAACAATATAATAAGGGGGTTGTACTAATAACAATAAGGGGTTACACTAGTAGTATAG
>APFE031692569.1:0-32388 GCA_000404065.3 Pinus taeda
ATCTTCACTTCAACAATACATTGTTTGCTGGGTGTTTTATCCATGATGGTGCATACATCATTCACAAAGAAAACATTGTACCCTTTTTGAATAAGTTGTCCAATGCTTATGAGGTTGCATTTTATTCCAGGAACATAATAAACATGTGCTATGGTTTTATTTTCACCTTTCCTTGTTAAGACATTTACTTCTCATTTTCCCATAACATAAACTTTCATATCAGTCCCTAGTGTGACTTGTGACTTCACACTCTGATGTAACATAGAAAACAGGGCTATGTTTCTTGTCATATGGTTACTGCAACAAGAGTCTAGGAACCATACATCTTCACTCTTTACTTCAGGCATATTATACGCTAAAAACAAATTATCTTGGCTGATATTTTCTCTAATGAAATTTGCACTAGTTATATTACTAATATCATGTTGCTTCTTCCTACATTCATTTTCATAATGCCCATATTTTTTACAATAGTGACGTTGGACATTGGATTTATCATACCTTTGTCCTGGAGCATGATGTTGTCCACTTTGTTGGCTGCTTCCTTGGCCTTGGTTCTAATTTGGATTGCTGCCTCTTCCTTGAGCATTTGTTGGACTGTTTCTTCAACCTTTGTTTTGGCTTCTACCTCTTCCTCTCTTGTTTCCTATGCCTTGACCTCTTCCTCTTCCAAAGAACATCTGGGTCTTAAAGGCATGCTCTAGAGATGAGTTTTTATTTCTGTTCAATCTTTGCTCATGTGTTATCAGTGATGCATGAAGTTCATCAACTGAAAAGTTTGAGAGATCCTTTGTCTCTTCTATGGTAGTGACAATCACATCAAACTTTGAGGGTAGGATCTTCAATAGTTTCTCCACAATCCTCCTTTCTTCAAGAACTTCTCCATGAGTCCTTATCTGTGTGACCAGTCCAATTACATGTGTGAAGAATGAGTCAATATTATCTGACTTCTTCATGCAAAGATTCTCAAAATATCTCCTCAGCAACTGTAGTTTTGTTGTCTTCACTTTCTCCATGCCTTGATAGGCTATCTTGAGAGTTTTCCATGCTTCTTTGGATCTCTTGGCTGCTGCTATCCTTGGAAACACACTCTCATGCACTGCTTGATACAAAAAGTAGAGCACTTTAGAATCCTTCTTATTGCTCTTCAATAGTTCTTCCTCTGCTTGAGTCAAATTATTAAACTCATCTTCATCTATTGGTTCTTCAAAACCATCCTCAACAAATTCCCATAAGTCTTGGGAAGCAAGCAGAGCTCTCATAGTTATTACACAATAGTCATAGTTTTTCCCATTAAATTGTGGGAGCTGAGTATTACAGATACCAATGCTAGTGCTGACTCCAACCATTCTTGCACTCTTAACTATGCTTCAAAATACTTGACTGTGTATTTAAAATAACTGACTATCCTCAACAATAACACAAAAAACTAACTTGAGAAATACCTTGGATTCTTTCTTGACTGAGTCTTCACTCTGCTGGAGAAGCTGTTGCAACAAGAAATCCTTCCTTCAGCTTCTTTGATACCTTCAAAGAGCCTGAACAAGCTCTGATACCATGTTGGTAATTTCTGATAATTCCAGAACAAAAACGAACAAAGAATAATGCTATGTTTCTTAACACAGAAAAACAAAAAAACTATGGGAGGACAGAGTTTCACACACAAAAGGAAACTTGTATTCATTAACAAAACCAACTGTTACAAAAAAGGCTTCCTATAATAGAGGGATTACAACAAAACTGCTTCAGAGGTAGTTCAAGAACTTCACGCTGTCTCTCCCTGAAAAATTAACACTGTTGTGTGTAATTCTTTTCACTTCTTACATTCATGCTGTTGTCTATTACATTTCATTTATTTTAACAAAAAACATATATGACATTACATTTTACTTGTACCATGAAAAAAACTACTCCCGTGAATTAAAAACAATAAAAATAACTCTCCACCTACATTTACCTACCGTAATAAACTTTCATTAATTACTTCTAGGGACAGGTAGCAGTGAAGTACCCTCAAAATTTTCAGAATAGATTGCATTACACTCTCATGAGCTACGGAGGTCCTCCCGATAACAAAAAAAATGTGCCGCCACTACCATAACCGACGATTTGGCCCACATTCATCGGGTGGTTGTCAGTCAATATCGCACGGCCTCTTTTACCGTACTTTACGCGTCGGGGAAACGTTGTATTGACAAACCGCTCAAGGGACATGTCAGCAGATGAGTGTGTTCGCTGCCCCCCAGAGAATTACCACCATTCCGTAAAAGCGGTGCGGGGAATCCCATGACAGTTTTCTGGGAAAAAAATGCTACAGTTGAAAGTAATATTTCAACAAAAATTAGAACTGTTGTAGCGTAAGAAGCAGCCGGCTAGATAAATGAATCTAGAAGTGTTGTAATAATCTTGGAGAAGTTTTTCTTTCACCATTGCTGCACACCGTTTGCAGTCAAAAGAACCTAAATCTCCTCTGCACTGGACAAGCCCATAAACAATACTATTTTGTTTTTCTTCTCATCAACACTCAAGAAGTTGAATTCGCTAGAAGAAACATTCCCAACCATTGAATTCAAAATGTTGTTCAGATTACGCTGGAAGGCACTACCGTTGCTAAATTCATTTTTGCCACTATCCCCACAAAGACGCCAAACCTCACTAGTATAATCCTCATGTGGATCAACTACTGAGAAGTGCAAAAGCGTCATTATACTAACGATCAGTAACAAGTTGTTGATTAATTGTTTAATCTTCATAACCATTCTACCTTTTCAAATATGATATGATGGTAGTTCGTCTTTCTAATTTGATGGGTTGAGGTGCTGCTATAATGCATGAGTGGCGTTATAGGATCCAAGCAGAGTTTCATTTTCTGCTGACCCTTGATAGTCAGCACCAAGTTGTGGCAAGTTTCTTTCCGGGAATTCGCGTCATGATATAATTGAGTTGGCTTCAATGGTTTCCATGAAAATGGAGATCCCAGACTTGCAAGACTATTCAAGTTAAGGCACAAGTGCGAAGCACTTTAGTCACTCCTAATTTCATTTCCGAAGTTACATGGTTGTGACACTATTACCACAAATAGGATATTAATCCCACCATTATCTTTTGGAAGTCACATTATAATAGAATACTTTTGAGGCATTATTGAAAAAATATCAGGTGAATCTAAACCATTCTCATTTCGAAGTCATGTGATAACCGGGGACTGCAAATTTTTGTTCAAGCGTGTCCTGCAAAAACTTGCAAATATTCTCTTTTGGAAGTCACGTTATAATTCAAGACTTTTGAGACATTAATGCACAAATATCACGTCCATGTAAACCATTCTCATTTCGAAGTCATGTGATGACCGGGGACTTTTCTATTTTTTGTTGAAGTGTGTGTTGCAAGTCGTTGATTTTTGGATTTTCATCTTCACAAATATTATTCATGGTAGATGAATTTTACATTTGTAGATTTTGTTGAATGATGGTTTAGGTGTGATGGGGAGTTTTTAAGAGTTTGAAGATGCAAGGATAAATTAATATGGAATAGTTAAAGACAAAATATAAATTTATATGAATATTCAAAATTTGTAAAATGGAAAGACAATTATTGATAAAGATAAAGAAAATAAGTAAATAAACAATAATAAAATGTACTTTAATGAAATGGTTAGTTTGTGAAAGAGAAAAATTAATCCATTTCCATCATTAAAACCATCATTCAAACTCCATTGCCATATTTTTTGAAAGATAAATTGTTAAAATTCAAAATATTTTGACTCTCCAAGCAAAATTGAAGCTCAGCCTAAATAACCTCCATAAGAAGGACTTGATTCAACGTGGGCTCCAATAGAAGATTACCAATGCTCCAACATGTTTTGTGTGGTTCAAATTTCAATAGATTAATTATTCGAAATAACCATCCCTTCTGTGTAAGAGTGGAGCCTTCTATTAACCACAGGAAATGTTACATATATTAGATGTATTTACAAGTGTAAATACCAACAAGGGCTAACTCAATGAAGATTAACCTAAAACAACCTAAAACAAACCTGAAACCTTATGCCTTAATCTTACATCTAAACCTCCACCCATTATCAAACCCGATATCCATTCGATAAGACCCCCGGTGATTCAATGGTCGTTAAAGAAATCGCTTCGGAGATATGTGCGACCTTCACCACCTTTATGGAGCTGACAGGGTAAATAAACTGTCAATGTAGAAAACTTCGGGTCCATTCTTGGACTTAACCTCCTCCCATTTTGAAACCTAATGTCCCTTCGATCCAGATCCCGTAAGATCTGATGGTCGCAAACACTATCGCCTCAGCAACATGCGCCGCTTTTACCCGATTCGCAGATCCGATAAGAATTATGAGCCATTGGTTTATAAATGTTTCGGTCTGGTCTCAAACTTAACCTTTGATTACTTTTATAACTCAATATCCATACGATTAGGTCCCTATTGATCTGACGGTCCTACGAGATATTAGATCGGAAACTTGCATGGTCTTTACCCTCTTTATGGATCCGATGAAGATTATGAACCACTGATCTAAAAATCTTTGGGTCCGCTTGAATAGTTAACCTTCGATCACTTTCCCACCGGATAGCCATTCGATGGCAAAGGATATCAATATCAATTGTCGGCAACCTACTAAGAAGCCTGTTGTTTACCAAGTGCCTCTCCCTTGTAGAAAGCTCTATTTTATGCATTTTTTATGGATCAACGGTTAAGAAATACTTTCGCTTCCACTTACTCCTGCTTCCATTAGTCTTCTTTCTTGTTCATTCCTAATAGTGTGGAAGTTCTCCATGTCTTTGGCCGCCTGTGTTTGACAATCCTCATGCAATTTCGCTGAGGGTGTCGGATCCAAAGAAAACCTGTTGTAACTTTCTTTGCATAACACTCCTTCATTCGCCAGACAACCAGCTACATATTGGCTTTTATTCGCACATGAACGAAGCTAATCGTTCTCAGGGTTTGTAGGTGGGTATGAATGTGCTGAAAGACCTGCAAAAGCTGCCAATGTTTTGAAACTTTTCCTCGTGCTTTTCCATTACATATCTTCTTGGACACATTAATAATCAATTCAAAGTCTGCTTGAATGATGGCATTATGTAAATTTGACTTGATCAGTATTTCCAAGCATTGTTCTAAGGCCATGAGCTCTACCATGTTATTAGTGGCAGTCCACAAATGACTATGAAATATATCCTTAATGCACCCCTGCTCATCTCTTGACCCCTCCAAAACCATCCATCTCTGGGTTACCTTTAGAGGCTCCATCTATATTGAATTTCAAGAAACCATGAGGAGGAGGTTTCTAGAAGTCTTTACCAACATTTATCTAGATCATGCCCTTGTTTATGCTCTGGGGAACTAGGGAATGGAGACCCAACTGTAGCAGTGTACCAGCATCTTGGGGTAGAGTAGGGTCCTCGGGAGGTATTCCTAAAAGGACTCCAACAATTTCTTTGATCTGTCTTAATATTTACGCAATAATGTTTTGGGTTGAGCCAGTTTTATTCTTGAAAATCTTGCCATTGCGTTCTTTCCATACATCCCAGATTAAGAAGCCTGCAACTAGAGTCCAAGCTTTTTTGATGATTTCATTACCTGAGAAGTCTTTTCTCCAATTCTTCAAAGTGTTGGTAATACTGAGTTTGTCACTATCAATTTGCTTGAAGATTGAGGCCACCCAATCCCACAAGGTAGAGGTGAAAGGGCAGAGGTTGAGCAAGTGTTCTATCGTCTCCTCTTATGAAGCACATAGATGGAATTTGGATGGGCCAAAAAAACCCCTTTTCATAATATTTTCCCAAGTTAGAATTTTCTTTTGTTGAACCAACCACATAAAAAACTTTATTTTCATCCAATGTTGGTGCTACCAAAGGTCCTTCCATATCTTATCAGGGTTTTTATAATCAAACCCTAGGGCTATTCATTTAGCTTCTTTGAGGTTAAAGTTACCTTCTGTGTTTCTCCCCATCTTAGTTGGTCAGACGAGGATGATACCAAAATCTTCCTCTGTTCCAAGTCCCGAGCAAAAGAGCTTGCCTGAGCTTTCAAAGGACTCTCTTCATTGTAGCCCAAATCCTTCCATATTCTCGATTTACCATTGTTCCTTGCCAGATCCCAGAATTCACTTACCATGGATAAGCCTTTATTGTCAGTTTTATTCTTGAGAGTGGTTAGTTCTTCCCTAAACAAGTTTCGTTCCTACTGCCAGTTTTCCTCCCAGAATCTTGCCAGGTTCCCAGCTTGAATCTCCCAGAAGCTATGATGCTGGACAATGGTTTTATTTTCCCAAGAAAGATTCCAAATGTGGGAGCCCTTGATAAGCCCAGACATTCAGATATGATCTCTCTCCTGCAAATTATTTGCATATTTTTGTTTCCAAAGCTTGGCCCAAGGAGTTGTCGATTCCTTAAGCCACCTCCACCAAAGTTTTGCACCCAAAACTCTGCTGACGGTTTCAGGGTCATGAAGCCCCAAACCACCATGGGCCTTAGGTTTGCAGATCTTGTCCCAAGCTATCAAAGCCCATTTTTTTTCTCTTCCCCTTTGCCCCAAAGAAAATCTCTTTGAATGTTCCTGATCTATTGCATAACTCCTATAGGAGCAAGAAGAGTTGACATTATAAAAATGGGTATGGCCTGCTGGATAGCCTTTGTAAGCAAAAGGCACCTTGCCAAATTCAAAGATCTGCATGTCCATTTCCTGATCCTATCCTGAATTTTGTTAACTACCAACTCGCACACTCCCCTACATATAGATTCGTTTGTAAGAGGGATTCCAGGTACTTAGAAGGTAACTGATCCCTTTGAAACCCTCGAATTTTGGTGAGGTTTCTCTTAATAGCAATGTCAATGTTTAAAAAAAAAACTTTTGATTTTTCAAGGCTTACCTCTATACCAACGTCCATAGCAAAGTCATTCAATATTTGTTTAAAATCTTTGGCTTCCTTGACCATGGGAATGCCCTACATCATAGCATCATCCACAAATTGTTGGTGAGTTGAAGCAACTCCATCTCTGGTAAGTTTCAGTGCCTGGATTCTTCCTTCAGCACTTGCACTTTTTATCGCTCTACCTAGCCCTTCAATGATGAGCACAAAGAGTAAGGGGGAAAGTAGATCTTCCTGTCTAATACCCCTGGAAGGCATAAAGGTTCTTGAGAGTGAGCCATTAAGTAGGATTGGAAAACTAGCTGTGGGTACTAGGGCCATAACCCATCTAATCTAGTTGTGGTCTAAACCATATGCTCTCAGCACTACCTTAATGTAAGACCAACTTAGCTTGTCATAAGATCTCATTAGGTCAAGCTGTATGATCATACCAACTTTCTTATTGCTCTTAAGAGAGTGTACCACCTCATGAGCTTGTATGATGTTATTGAGAATATGTCTTCCTTCCACATAACGAGTTTGCTCCTTTGAGACAAGAGCTGGAAGAAAGGGCTTGAGTCTATTAGTGATCACTTTGAAAATAATATTGTACACCACATTACATAAAGCTATGGGTCTGAATTTGTCCAGTGTCATAGATTTTTCCTGGTTTGGAATCAAAGCTATGAAAGAGGCATTGAGAGCCGTCAAAACCATTCTAGATCTTCTGGAGTCTTCCACTACATCAAGGATTTCTTGTTTGACATTTTGCAAGCATGCTTTGAAGAATTCCACATTGAATCCATCTGGGCTAGGAGCTTTCCCTTTTTGCATCTCATTGATAACTTCGTTGACCTCATCTTCAGACACTAGCCTATTAAGATTGTGATTGTCATCCCTTGTTACAAGCTTGGGAATGTACTTTGTGAAATTGTTAATGAACCATGACCTATCTAAGAGAGGCTCCTTTGTAATGCTAAGGAAGTGTTGTACTAGGACAAATTCCATTTCTTTGTGAGAGACAAGCTCTTTCCCTTGAAAATATTTGAGTTCTGAAATTCTTTTATTTGACATGTGATCCAAAGTTGGTTTATGAAAAAAAGTTGTGCTTCTTTCCACTTGTCTAATCCACTACACTCTCGATTTCTCCCTCCAGAATATCTGCTCTTGGATGGACCTATCTTCCCATTCCTTCTGAAGAGAATCAGTGTGAGTTTTTGTTTCCTCGGTAAAACCATCTGTGGTTATGATTTGATTAATCCCCTAGAGTTTTTGTTCCACTTCCCTTTTGGCTTTAAAAATATTACCAAACTCTTTTTTGTTCCAATCTTTGGGTCTAGATTTGATGTGTTTAAGTCTTTGCTGCAGCATGAACATTTTAGTGCCTTGAATGGGCAAATCTTCCATCCACCATTTTTCAATATTACTGGTGACATCAGTGTGAGAGAGACAGACATTTTCAAACCTAAAATGTTTGTTCCTCGGTGTACCCATAAATGTGGCTTCAAGCTGGACAGGCCAGTGGTCCGAGCCTCAAAGGGAAGGATTAGAGATGACATGTCAAGGCTTGTGAGAAGGAGGTCCTCTGAGATTATGAATCTATCTAGTTTAGAGGCAACTTGACAAGCCCCTCCTCTGTTATTGTTGCTGGTGAAAGTGCCATTTAGTGTTTCAGCATCCACTAGTCTCATTTTATTTATGAAGTTCTGGAAGGAAATGAAGTCTTTGCCTAGTGTTATGGTGCCACCTTTTCTTTCTGTAAGAGATTTGATAATATTGAAATCCCTTATCAGAATCGAGGGCATATTAGGATATCCCTCTCTTAGCTCCTCAAGGGAGGTGATAATCTTGAGTTTGTCTTCTAGTTTTTTACGACCATAGACATTTGTAATCATGTAAGTCCCCCTATCACCCAAAGGTTGAATCACCAGCGACAGATAGTTCCTAGCTGCTTCCGCATCCACGACTCCAAGTTTCTTGGGATACCAAAGCATAAGAATCCCTCCTATCGAGTTATCTACCTTGACCTCTAGATACTCATACTTTCTTAACCATTTTCTATGTATTTCTTTGATCTTGTCCATCAAACACTTAGTTTCCTGAATAAAAACCATATTTGGTTTTTCTTCTTTTATTCTACTACTAAGATTTATTTGTTTCCTTTTACTTCCTAGGCCCTTAATGTTCTAGGTTGTAAGCTTCATTAAGAAAGGATTGTAAACGAGAAACTAGTGAGATTTTTCATCTTACCTAAGTCAATCATGAGTTTATCACATTTGGTCAGCAGCTCATTCTATCTTTTTCTTCCTCTTTTCCTACCCGGATTGTTGGCAGAGTGCCCTAGTGTTTCCTCCATTGTTTTCATCCCTCTATTCTCCTATATGTCATGGTTTCTCTTGACTCCAGAGCCCTTTCATTGGGATCTCCAGAAGAAGAGTTGTTGAACCCTATCAAACTCCTCCTTTGGCAAGGAGTCAACCCCTTTGGAAATATCCTTCTTCAGAAATGTTTCTAGATCTAAGCTATCCCTTTCAAGAATCTCCTGCAGTTCATGGTCCTCCAATCCCCCCTCACTTGGGGTCATCTCATGGTTCCTACTAAGCTCCACAATCGTCGGAAGGTCATCCTTTTGCTGGTTGTTTTCTGGTATATCCTCCATGCTAGCATCCCTATCTTTCTCATTGGTATTAGTCTCTGATTCCTGGTTTTATCTGTTGTTTCCAACTTCATATTCTAAGATTTTGAAACTATTGTGGCTCGATTGCCCATCCTCGCTGATTTCCTTTTGGTAATATCCATACTGGTACTGAAGTGAACATTTCTCGTTCTGAGATAAAATTCATCACCCATGGTTACATGTAAAGGCCTACAACAATGTAAAAATAGGGTCCTCCATCAAACACTTTGTGTTTATCTTCTATGCTCGTGAACACCATCGTAAAGAAGCCCTTGGATCCAATGTGAAAGTTTATTTCCCCCTTTGGTTTCTAGTGGTTCCTTATCCAGGCATGTAAGGCCTTTTTCATCAGCCAAAGCCCCATAAATTTGCATATAACTGCATGTTATGCCATGTGTTTGTTGTCCACTTGTAGCATTGGGTCACTTAAAACGACTCAAGCAATAATGGTTGTCTTAGGTTTATAGACCCCTATCGCACTCATAGGTGCAACCTTTTTACTTCTACCCTCTTTCCTCTTCTCCCTACTAGCTTCCTCATTATTTTCTTCCTGTCTGTGAGGTTTGATATTTCCTATGTTAATATCCTCAGTTATCACCTCTCGTGGTTTCTTGAAGCAATGAAGACCAGTTCCCTTGCTTCTGTTCACAACTATTTGACTCTAGGAGGGAGAAAAACTCTCTCCTCCACTATCCACCATGGTTACCAGTGGCAAAACCCTAACTGAAAGCCTAGTTCAGATTACAGAGCCACCAATCGTTGGTGGATTGTATATTTTTGGTGGATATAATATTGTTGGTGGATTGTATATTTTTATATTGCCTCTTGATCCTATTTAATTCCATTCTTGAATTTTTAAGGCAACATAATGACGTCGGTGATTGGAACATTGTTTCCCCATACTTTGAATTTATTTGATTTATTTTAAATATTTCATCGAAAATGAAAAACTTGATTTCACTTTTGAAATTGATTTTCTTTGGGAGTTTGTTTTTGACATTATTGTCACTCTATTTAATATCTTTTAATAAAAATTCAACATTTTTCTCTATAAATAATGTAGTAGTCCAACTTCTTGTGTTGCAAACAAATTTTATTGTATAATTTTTATTTTTATTTATTTATTTAATTTTTTTTTTTTTTTTTTTTTTGCAAGCTATTTATTTCCATTCAAGCCTTCTTATTTTTCTTTCACATATTTGTAAATGCAAAATAAATTGGAATTCTCAGTTGTGACTTTAATATTCTAGAATCTAAACATACTCTAGGTAAAATGTTTTGGTCATTTTCCTTCTTCTGCTTCTTCCTGAATACAAGCACCTAAGTTTTTCTTTAGTTGTTTTGACTCTCAGTTCCTTGATATATTAGGTCTTCATAATTATGCTTGGTGTTAATGTTAGCTTATAGCAATCTTCATTCTGCTCGTAATTGTTTCTAGGAATTTAATGGTAAGGTGTGACCTTATATGTTTGTCTCTCCCCTATATTCATAATCCCACATCTACATTTATATCTTCACACTTTTGAAAGAAATGAAATTCATGTGACACTCTCATAGTTAATGTGGGGTACTCATAGTTATGATAAAACAAATGGTAAGGTACAAAATATGTAAGCAACTTTGTAAAATATGTATTTCTCAGGATCATGTTGGTGGTAGTTAAATAAGACACTTTTAGACAAAATAAATGAACATTGCAGCCAATAAGACCATAGGACTACCAACATCTACAACACTAGTGTTGACAATTAAGACTAAGATGCTTCAAGAAGTCAAGACAACAAGTGAAATAAACATCTTAGTGTTTTTGTGAGTAAGATGATATGAAAATTCTAGATGCAAATTCATGACATTATGGAGATGCAAAAGGAATTTGTATTGAAGAAGATATTAGGGTGTATTGGTAGCATAGAGAAATGATATAAAGGTTGTAAGATTGCCTATGGTCCCTGCATCCATATTCTTTTGCCTAACCACCACTAGGACACTCCACATATACCAGGAGGATATACCAAGAGGTCACAACTATGCTAATAGTACCTTGTGCATTACTTGGTTGAATATTTTTAGATTTGTATTAACAACATCAAAACAACATTTTTCTTTGCAAGTTATTCTTAATTATTAATGAGTGATATTGCATATTATTTACAACATTATTATACTTGTTAAGGGGTGTATGGAAAGGGTGATTTATGAAATCCATGTGGTTGTTGTTTTTCAATAATTCTAGTCATCCAGATGGATATTGGTGGCCACCTGCCAATTCCACTTGGACCCCCACCATTTCTTCTTTTAATTTTTCAGTTTCCTTAATTGTAGTAGTAGCACAGTTTACTATTTTTAGTAGTTTTCCGGGTTCTAAACTTCCGAAGCCATTTTGAGGCCCTAAAAGACTTTTTTTTTGAAATCTACCACAAGCGATTTTATATTTAAAATCATCTTTTCTGTCATAGTCCTCGGGGAGATCTTTCCAACGGGCTATCATGCACGACAAATGGAGATAATATGACCAAGTCATGACCCCAGGAAGTTGGCTATCCAACTCACCACAATAGGGCCCATAAAATCTTGGTGTTACATCTCCTCGGGTTACAATTTTGGTTGTTTAGTGTTTGCTCTTATTGTTCAATAATATAAAATCCTTTGAGCCTCATTGTAGTTCAGTTCAGAGGCATGTAGCCGCCACATATTTTCTCAGAGATAAGCTACCATCACCCCAGCTGGTGTATTTCCATTTTTGTTTGTAAGCATATTTCAGTATTTTATATTAATGAAATGAAGTATTATTTCCGCTGCATCTTTGTGTTTATGGTTATCTCTGTGATTTGTTGCATTCCCATTTAAATCTGGATCATCTAGGCTAATAATTGAGCTTATTCAGAGAACTATGTTTAGGGAAGTCGTTGAGAAGTTTTAGAATGAGTTTGAATTGGGAAAGGGTGTGCAACAAAGACTTGCAAATATTATTGAATGGTAGATTACTTTTGGACTTGTATCTTTCCAAATACTACTGAATGGTAGATGACTTTTGGACTTGTAGATTTCGTTGAATGATGGTTTGGGTGTGATGGAGAGTTTTTAAGAGTTTGGAGATGGAAGGATAAATTAATATGGAATAATCAACAAAAAAATATAAATTTATATGAATATTAAAATTTTACAAAATGGAAAGATAATTATTGATAAACAGAAAGAAGATAATTAAATAAAAAAATATAAGAAATAATAAAATGTAGTTTAGATAAGGAATTAGCTTATGAAAGAGAAAAATTATATAAGATAGGTTATGAAAATGTATATGAATAGGAGGAAGTGTCTTGTGCAGAGGTATCAATTTTCTTGAAAATTGTGGAGAACTGAGTTGAATGACCATAGATTGTGAAGAAAAGAGAAAGGAATGGTAAAGGTTAAAATTAAAATAGTTGGAAAGTTGCATCTAAATTAATATGAAGAATATACAATGTGTACAACAAGAACATATATGAAGATAAATATTGATTATAAAGATGGAAATAATACCAAATAGATAGGGTTCTCATGTTGTTGTTGAGGATTCGAAGCATGAGAAAGAAAAGCATGTGACTTTGTATATCCTATTACTAGAAAACATCCACAAATGTTTTTCTTAATTAGACAATCCATGAGAGTGACCGCAAATGGCTAAAATGAAATTATAAAATTATTATCCAATGTTTAATTATTCTAACCAAATGGCATGTTAAAATGAATGGTGAACAGTTCGGTTTATGTGGGAATGAAAATGACTAGTGAATAATTCAATTGAAGTGCATTTTAGTTTACTAATTCTAACCAAATAACCTGTTAAAATGAATGGTAAATGGTTCAGTTTATGTGGGAATGAAAATAAATAGTGAATAATTCAATCTACATGCATATCAGTTTCCTCAAATTTCAAATTCTGTGCATAACAATTTTATTTCATTTTATATTAACCACATTTTCATATTATATATCAAATTCACCTAAATTAGAAAACTTTTTATATATCCAATGTTTTCATATTCATATATCAAATTCACCTAAATTAGAAATCTTTTTATATATTCATAGCATAACTACATTGAGTACCTTTGTACTAAAATTTGTTTTTATTTGTAAGTTCACTTTGCCCATAACCTTATTGCACGAAGGTTCGTAATAATGATTGTAATGGGTAGATGTTTAATGTAGTTATTACCTTTTCTAATTAGCTCACCCCCTTGAACATGAATATGTGAAGTGTATCATTCGCAAATCAGGGCCAGTGCATTGTTTGTATGCATTTTGCAGCAAAAACGATTCCTGTGTTATAGCTTTCATTGCAACTTAACTGTCTTTGAGAGAACACACTATCTGAATGAAAGAATAACTAAAAATCTGACCCAAAGTTTAATAAATGAATTTCTTGCACAGTTTCATAAATGTGATGCAATTTGATAAATGCTTGAATATGTCCGGGTGTTTTATAAATGTATTGATTTTTTTTTTAATAAAAATATAAATATTTAGATTATGTGATTTATAAATACTTTGATTTTAATTAAATACTTTAAAATTTAAATTCTTTGGCCTTTTAATATTTAATACATGTATAAATGTTTTAATCTCCACTTCGATCACGGAACGGCTCTATCCCTCTTTGTGGTAAAATGAATAAAGAGAACTGGAAACCTGGCCTCGGCAGGATGTGGAAAGGCTTGTTAACGGTTACTGTTTCTCATGTGGCAAACCAGGAGGGTGTTGTCTTATATTTGGCAAATTTTTAAGAAAGAAAATTTGAATAAAGCTTATAAATTGAAAATATATTATTTAATGTATTTCAAGGATCAAATTTTTTGACAATACAAAAATATGTATAATTTTCCTTTTTTTTTAAATGTTATTTTACAATTGGTACATAGGTATATATAAGATCAATTTAAATTCTTTCAGTTCATTAAAAATAATTTTCTTGATATATATGATTTTCATTTTAAATAATATATAATTATGGAGTTAGTTTGACATTAATATTTTACCAGTTAACATGTATTGAGATATTTTACAGCACAAATTTTAAAATGAATTTTTTTTATTAATTACATTTTTTAGTATATGTTTCATTTAATTATATTAAATAAAAATATTGAATTAACCCACATTGATATTTTTTTATTATCACATTTAAAAATATTTTATTTTTTTAATAAATTTATTTTCTGTATTAGATAATATATGAAAGTTGATTATCTTAACTTAATTTTAATATAGCTTTATTTAAAGTTGTTTGTTTAAAAAGTATATAAAAGTTTAAAATCTTACTTACATTTTTGTATTTTTTATTATTTTTTAACAATATTTACTTTTTCATTATAGTGATATATATTTTTCTATTTAAAACATTTACTTTTAATTTTTATTTTTAAAAAAGTCATGTTGTTTCAACAACCCATATACTTACCAATTTAATTACTCTTAAATAATAAATGTAAAATGAGCCTCTAAAACTTACTAACAAATTATGAACCCACCACTACATGTCTTTATGTGTATAGAGAAAGCAGATTTTAACCTTTTTTATTTAGATATTTTTTATTTTTTCAAAATCATTAATTTTATGATAAAAAAATATCTAAGCCATATGTACCATCCATATAACTTCGTCAACAAAAACCTAACAACTTAGTGCCCACTTAGTCCCTACTCACCCACATGTCTTTATAACTTGGTCAACAACAAAAAAACCTAACAACTTAGTGCCCACTTAGTGCCTACTCACCCACATGTCTTTATGTGTATAGAAATAGCAGATTTTAACCTTGTTGACTTAGATATTCTTTATTTTTTCAAAATCATTAACTTTATGATACAAAAAAATATCTAAGCCATATAACTTGTCAACAAAAACCTGATGCAATTGTTAATGTATGGCTCAAAATTGGTTATTTGTTAATGGTCGAAACCTAAATAGAATGGATAGAATGGTACCATCCATGTAACTTGGTCAACAAACACTTGATGCAATTGTTAATTTATGGTGCAAAACGGGTTATTTGTTAATGGTTGAAACTTTTTGTGAGGTAGTTGGTAGCTAAACATTGATGTCGTAAACAGAATGGACAGAATGGGCCGTCCCTGAAAGCAACAAAGTAATCCGTGAGTTTTTTTATAGGAACTTGGTCTGGTTGAATTTAAACACCATGTCAAAGTCAAAAGCCAAGAATGCCTTTCCATGGTACAAATTCTGAAACAACAACAAAAAATTGATGCAATCGTTAATGTATAGCCCACAACTGGTTATTGTTAATGGTTGAAACCTTAGGGAAGGTAGTTCTAGCTAAACATTGATGTTGTAAATAAAATTGACAGAATTGATTGTCGTTGAAACCAACAAATCTGGTTAAATTTAAACGCCATGTCACAATAAAAAGCCAAAAATGCCTTGCCATGCAAAAAATTTGGAAACACGCTATAGCCTCTCTTGAATATAACATATATCTAACACACTGATATATTTGAGTATGTTAAAAACCTAGAGATCATATCATAATTATTGCAAATATACCATAAATGTATTGCAAATATACTATAAATTAGTGTAAGATCCTTATGTTATAATCCAATAGAATATTTGAAAATATTATTTTTAATATTATAGAAAATATATATATATATTTTTTAGGTTACTAGATTCTTTGTGGATAAACTATTACTTTAATTCTCTTTCTTAGTACATAGAACATGATTTTGATTAAATTAAATCATGCTTTATTTTAAAGATTATAATTTAAATTCTACTTTAACCAGGATTATATTTTAATTGGTTGATACATTTAAAATGTATTTCTTTTTTTATGATAATCATGTTGATCAGACATAATTAGTTGATAATTATTTTAAATAAATTTAGATTTATTTTGATTAAATTTCTATAATAAAATTATTTGATTAAAAAACTTGAAAGATGTTTGTATTTCGAGAGATTTGATTTCTCTCCCTACTTGATAGGTTGAGAGAGATCAAATAATTTGACATGCAAACCCCTTTGAGTGAAAAACATGAAAAAATGATTGCACTTGCAAACATTTGATCATTGTTATTATTGCATTTTTTTGATGCATAAACGGATTGAACAACTCGATAATACCAAAAGAAGACCAAATTGTAGAATAGTAAAAGCACTTAATATTTTAACCATAAGAATTTATTTTTATCAATTTTTGAAACGAGATATAATATATACATGATTGATATTGAAATCTTTACCTCAAAATGGACATTAAAATATTCTATTTATGATCTTCTTCAAATTAATTTATTTTCTTATTAATATATTTTATGTATGCCTCAATATTACTTAATTTTGTCTCTGAATAATACTTTTTTGAATTATTATGAATAATAGTTTCTAAATGCCACATATTTATTTTTTATCAATAATTGAATGAATTACATATCTATTTATTATTATTCTTATTGCAAACTAATTGAATTTGTTTTGCTTTCAATTACATCTCTTTAACCATCCAAATATTGTATTGACATTAATGTTATTATAATATATTATATATATATATATTTATATATATATATTGTTTGCATTGAAATATTTCTAAGGGGTCCTCCAATCGGGGTGCAACACGAAAGCGAGGTGGGTCGGATGGGATGGGAGGTAGAGGCGCCATATGCCAACTAGCTGGGGAAAAGGACAAAAGGGACATCGGGATGTGGGAGGACAAGATGGCACGAAGAGCAACAAGTAAGACAGGGCAGGGAAGAGGATGGCATCGAGAAAGGACAGGTGTGGTGGAGGATGGAAGGGAGTGACGTAGGCTTGGGGGCAAGTGAGAGGGTGGGCAAAACAATGTTGGCAAGTGGCATGATAGCAGAAAGAAATCAACGACAGGAGAAACTGGAGGCATGAGTGACGTAATGATAGACAATGATGGAAGAGTCGGAGGAACCTCATTCTGAGGAAAAGAAAGGAAAAAATGGGCGACGGGAGGAGGAAGAGGGCACGTGGGAAGTTGGACAGAAGAAAAGTGGGGCAGTTGGACAAAAAAACAATAGGTAAAGGTAAACGACAGAGGAGATAACTGCATGCAAAGGGAGAAGGAGAATGAACGAGAAATGGAAGGTGGTGGACGTAGGCTGGAGGACGTTGGGAGGACAACATGTGTCAACGCAAATCAATGGTATGTTATTTTGGTTGCCTTACTTGATAGAATTGAAGAAATTACTATTTTTGAGTATTTCGAGTTGGGGGCTCGGGGAATCCATGACTCGGAATGAGTCGAGACCTGGGGCTCCTGGGAATTTAACCTGGCCTATAATGTTAATGGAGTGAGGGGATACGGGGAAGTTATAGGGTATCTCTAGGTAGACGAGAATAGAGGGAATGAAGTAAGTTGGGATGACAATTAGGAATACCTTAATGGATAGTGTACGAAGATTGTTGTCCCAGTGAGGTGGAACTTGAGTCACAAAAAGGAAAAAACATTTACCAGAGATAGAGAGGCAGGTATCACAAGGACCAAAGCAGTAAGGCTATGGCTAGCATGGCTTGATACGAACCCAAAATATAATGTCAGAACTGGGACTCAGGGGATAATCAAGGGAAAAAAATCCGGCACGGATACTTGAGAGGACAGTGTCTTGCACAAGAAACTCAATTGTGACCCTGAATATAGATAAGGGAACCCAAATTAAAGACTCCTATAGAATCGTATAGGATGACCCACATGATCTGGGTTGCTAGGGAGGGAGTAACCAGAGATGAGAGGAATAGAGAGGTTGGAGCCTGTTATTTCAAGAGAAGTCACAGGGAAAACTAAGGTAGAAGGAGGGACAACCCAAGTCGCTATGACTAGATTGTGTGGCCTAGTCCGGAGAAAAGAAAATTACAATCAATTTGTGTAAATGTATCCAAACTAATAATGAAATTTCTTCTGTTATTGTTTTAAGTATTAAAATAACCAAGGTGTTGCATAGCCTGGAGGTCTAGACCACACATCGCGCTTCCACATGAAAACTGACTGTGGAGAGCAGTTCAGGCAAAGAACAACGAGGCTATGACAAAGATAGCATGGCTAAAGAGGGAAAATAGGTGGCTAAAAGAGGCACTAGAGGAACTGGGAAGGTAGGGAAAAGGAAAATGTGGGGGGGGAAGCAACCTCTAGTAGAGTTCAAAGCAAAAAATGTAGAAAGTCGAGAAAGGAGCACATGCAGACTCCCATTAGTTCTTATATGGTTGGAAACCTACTAGAGGTAAGAGCTCAAATAGCAGGATGGGAGAGGGAACTTAATGATAGCATAACCAACAAGGACCCAGACCCAAGGAATACCCGTGGTCACCATACTCTCTTTTGGAAAACAATACAACAATATTGGGTTATGAAAAACATAATAGCCCGAGATATGGCTTTAAACATGGAACAGGAGGTACAAGAAGATGCCAAAACAAAGGAGTCTAGCATGAAATATCTCCACAGAGAGATTGTTGCAGTTCATATACAAGTATACAATAAACAATTTAGCACTGAGCAGGATAGAGAAAAGTTTACAGGATATGAAGAGAAGTGAGATGTTGGGGTCTAGTGGGAAAGCCCCAGCCCCATGGATTCCTTGGATCAATGAAATATGTTTCTAGTAAAAAATTTGTTATATATTGATTAGCCTTTATTTTCCTAAGTTGTTGTTCATAATAGATATAAAAACAAATGTTCCATGGATGGTGGAAAAAGACTTATTTAAATTTTGGACATCATTTAACGAAGACAACTGGCCAACCTGGTTTCTTACGAGCAGGCTGAGGCCACTTGTAAATACTGTTAAAGACATGTTAGTGGTTGGAGGATATTAATAAAGAAAGTACTACCAAATTTACAAAAAAAATTAAAAAATAATCTCACCATTAAAAAATTAAATATTAATCACATTATAATTGAAAACTTTTGAGAACTTATTGCAAAAATATCACGTCAATCTAAACCATTCTCATTTCGAAGTCCTATGATAAATCGGGACTTTGCTGCAAAGACCGTCAGATATTCTCCTTTGGGTGTCACGTTATAATTCAAGAAATTTGAGACGTTATTATAACACGTCCATGTAAACCATTCTCATGTCTAAGTCATAACCGGGGACCAGGACGTTATAATGCATGAGTAGCGTTATAGGATCCAGCTACAGTTTCATAATCTGCTGACCCTTGACAGTCAGCACCACGTCGTCGCAAGTTGCTTTCGGGATTTGGCGTGCAATTGACTTGGGAACATGCAAACGGAGATCCTAGACTTGTATGACCATTCAAGTTAGGTCATAAGTGCGAACCAATTTAATTGTCGATGTTAAATGGTTGTGACAATTACCACAAATATCATATGAACCTCAGCATTCTCTTTTGGAAGTCACATTATAATTCAAGACTTTGGAGACGTTATTGCACAAATGTCACCTCAATCTAAATCATTCTCATTTCGAAGTCATAACCGAGGACTTTACAATTTTTTGTTGAAGGCTGTGCTGCAAAAACTTGCAAATATTATTAAATTGTAGATGACTTTTGACTGGTAAATTTCGTTGAATGATGGTTTGGGTGCGAGAGTTTTTAAGAGTTTGGACATGGAGGATAAATTAATATAGAATAATGAAAGGGAAAATATAAATTTATATTAATATTAAAATTTTACAAAATGGAAAGGTAATTATTGATAGAAAAAAAGAAGATAAGTAAACAAATAAAGATAAGCAATAATAAAATGTATTTTGGAAAATGGATTAGTTTGTGAAAATGCAAAAATACATAAGATAGATTATGAAAATGTAGATGACTAAGAGGAAGTATCTTCTGAAGAGGTATCATTTTTTTTAAATTGTGCAGAAGCCACATGAATGACCATAGATTGTGAAGAAAAGAGAAATGAATGGTAAAGGTTAAAATTAAAAAGGTTAGAAAGTTACATCCAAATTAGTATGTAGAATACAGAGTGTGTACATTGAGAACTTATATCTCAAGATCGATCTTGAGTATAAAGATGCAAATAATACCAAATATATAGGGTACTCATGTTGTTATGGAGGAATCATAGTATGAGAAAGGAAAACCTTTGATTTTGTGTTTTGTGTATCCAGGATAATTTTAGGAGTTAGGTCTCACCCATGGGCTATTTTTTTCCCAAAAAAATAGCAATTTCTATTTTTTCTTAAAATTATTTGCTCAAATTCTATATAATAAATATATTTATCCATATAAGAATCCATTATAGAAAAATCCTACATTAATAGCCCTATTAATTAGAATTAAACAATTTATAATTAAATATGATAACATATTATTAATTTTCTATAAAACTATGTGTTAGTATTTCACTTTTATAAAACATTATTAAAATATTATTGGCATACCCTAATATGATATTTAGTGAGAAATAAAATACCATAATATGACCTTTAGAGAGAAACAGAATACCAAAAATCAAATTTTATTGAGAAAATAGAATTATCCCATTATTAGAAAACATCTAGAAATATTTTTCCTAATTAGACTATCTATGAGAGTGGCAAAAAAGGGCCAGAAATGAAATTATAAAATTATTACTCATTTTTTAATTATTCTAGCCAAATGACCCGTTAAAATGAATGTGGAACAGTTCAATTTAGGTGAGAATGAAAATGAATAGTGAATACTTCAATTTACATGCATTTCAATTTACTAAAATTTCCAAATTCATTACATAACCATTTTTATTTCATTTTATATTAGATTCTTAACCACGTTTTCATATTCGTATATCAAATTCACCTAAATTAGAAATCTTTTTATATATTCATAACGTAACTACATTGAATAGGTTTGTACCAAAATTGATTTTTCTTTATAGGTTCACATTTCCCATCAACTTATTCCTCTAATATTTGGACTATTAAATGCGCACATGGCACGAAGGTTACTAATAATGTTTGTAAAGGGCAGATGTTTCATGTAGTTATTACCTTTTCTAATCAGAGTACCCCCTTGCACATGAATCTTTGAAGTGTATCATTCCCAACACACTGGCATGAACCTTTGAAATGTATCATTCCCAACACAGGGCCAGTGCATGATTTGGATGTATTTCAAAGCAACTATTATTGTGACAACCAACATGTATTTCAAATATACTCGAAGTGGTAACAACAATTCTTGTGTTCTAGTTTTCATTCCAACTTAACTATCTTTGACAAAAAACACTATCTGAGTCAAAGAATGACTCTAAATTTGACTCAAAGTTTAATAAATGCATTTCTTCCATACTTCCATAAATGTGATTCAATTTGATAATTGTTTGAATATGTCTGGAAGTTTTATAAATGTATTGATTTTTTTTAAATAAATACATAAATGATTAAATTATTTGGTTTATAAATGCTTTGATTTTTAATTAAATACTTTAAAATTTAGGAGCTTCTACAAAGCTTGCTACAGTGCTACTACAGTGCCATGCGCTCCGCGCTCTCCTTGCTATGTCTTTTTGTTTGTCTTCACTAATCGACCTCTGGTGAACCTGTGGTTAACTTAGTGCGAACCTACTTAGATCTTTCACCCTTTGTGACCTTACACATGGCTTCCTCGCCTATTAACAGTCTCGAATCCCTTTGAACCTTCGGCGAACCCCTAATGAACTTCCATTGAACTTCGAGTGAAGATTATGAGACAACTACTACACAACAGACAATTTATAAAAGTGCACAAGTATTCAAATGCAGTAAATGCATTCTCATATTATTTCTCAGAAATGGATATAGATTACAAATTACAGAGAGTATTCCTTACAAAGATAGAGTATTGTTGCATTTATTGGACTTTTTCTTTTCACTGAGGAATAAGTATTACCAAAGGCTTCCTGGCAACAGATAGGCTCTGTGTAAGAATATACAGACTCACTCAAACTCACACTTTGACTCTATAAATAGATCTAGCCACTTTAGGTTCTTACCAGTGTCGAGCACACTGATATGCATGCTTCTCAGATCTCTAAAACTCTATGACTCTATGACTCTATTCCTCTATCACTTCGGCTCTGAATGCTTCATTAATGAGCTTTCCCATCTTTTTATAGTAAAAGAGAGGGGACAAACATTACTGTAGGGCATCTTACAAAGGGACTAAATGATTGCTTTCGAGTAACACCAAGGTGACATCCACACAAAGATTCTTAGTCCGGAAAAGTGAATATTATTCAAGATCTACAGAAAATGAGTTCTCTACATTGTTTACATAGTGGATGCTTTTGTACAACAAAGCCCACGAGAAAAGTTCACCACAATTAAATCCTTGTGACTAGATATTGTAATTACACTATTGATGCTCTTGTTGGATAAGCCCATGGGAACAGTCAAAATACAGTAATTTCAGGGAATCTATTCTTTTTGTACAATAATTCATCGATAGCTTTGGTGAAAATTCTACGAACAATCATAGGTTTCCCTAGGATAATTTGATACTTCACCTTGCTTAATACAAGCCATTCATAATGGTCGACATATATTCTTTTAGGGTTTTATTCTCATCATGAAAAGGTGACCAATATCCTGTCATCATTTCTTTCATAGTTTTGTAAGGCATATGAAAGCAGTCTGGGATGTTGTAATCGAAGCATATATCACAATGGAATCTACAGTAAGCCTCATGATATAGAGCGTCCATTGCCATTATATTGACGCCTAAATCAGCCCAACAATTTTGCAGCCATTCACATTGTTGATTTCTTTGCATTAACCCCATTGTACTAAATTTTAATTTAGTGTAATGGGTTTCTTCTTTGTCATCTACATTCAGAAAATACCACCATAGCTATTTATATGCTGCAAAATCATACACTCTATCTAGAAAGATTAGCTTAGGATCTCCTCTTGGCCATAATGCAAAAGTTTGGGGAGGAATAGGCCATGCAGATTCTAGGTATGGTTTATGCATAAATACTTTTCATAGATCCCATGGCAGATACCTCCATGTGACCAGCTTCCCGAGATACCATGAAAATCACTTTGAAGGGCATCTTCTGCATACAATGCATTTCTTTTTTCTTTTGTGTATATCATATCATGTATCCATCTACTCCCTTTTAAGTACACCCTTCTTTCTAGTACAAGATGTTGAATGTCACTATGCACCTACAGATTGGCATCTAATACCTTGGTATTTCTCAATTGCCATGTTGGCTTCCATTTGTCTCTATATTCTTCCCAGTCCTGTTTGTTTGGTACTGTATGTAGGACCTCTTGTTTCTAGTTTTGGTCCCATTCGGTAACAATGACTAGGATATGTTCTTTTGCCTGGATAAATTCTCCGCTAAGAAAATCAGGTAAACAATTCTTGGTGCCCTTTATATGTTCGACTTGAAAATCGAAGTTGGCGAAGAGTGCTTGCCACCTAGCAAATTTGGCCTCTCCTGGTTTTCGATGTCTTTAGTTAAAACCTTCTGTAAAGTTGAAGCATCAATTCATAGAAAGAACTGTTTGTTTACCAAATGGACATCAAACTTTCTAATATAGTTCCAAGTAGTTTTTACTTCTATCTCAATTGTGGAATAATTATATTCAGCAGGATTCCATGTGCCTGTTGTAAATTGGACGACTTGTTCAGTGCCATCTTTTCTTTGTTTTAGGATACCTCCCCATCCTATATTGTTGGTATCTGTTTCAACAATATTGAATGCACTGTCATCAGAAACATATAAAATGGGAAGAGATTTTACCTTAGCTTTGATGTTATAGATGGCTCTGGTGTGTTCTTCCGTCCACTGAGGTGGTTCCTTTTTAAGTCTCTTGTTCACGAGACTCCTGTCTGTCGCATAATATTTGTAGAAATTTTTGACATAATTTAGACAACCCAAAAATCTTTGAAGCTGATTTTTGTCTTTAATAACATCTGGGAACTTGCCAACAAACTCCAACGCATGCTTTTGTAGAGAAATTTGGACATTGAAAATGGTATGACCAAGGAATTTGATATTAATTTGAAATACTTCTATCTTTTTCTTGCTTAAAACTAGACCATTATGCTTTACCAGCTGTTTGAATGTATGGACATGCTTGAAATGGTCTTGGATGTTTTTGGAGAAAATTAGAACATCATCAATGTCTACTATAAGCCAGTCAAAATAAGGCTTAAAGATTTTATGCATTACCATATGGAATTTTGATGGAACATTTTTCAAACAAAAGGCATGACATTCCACTCATAGTTGCCTGTAGGAATGCTGAAAGCAGTCTTGAACTTGTCTTCTTCTGAAATAGCTACTTGCAAAAATCATGCCTTTAAGTCGAACTTTGAGAATATCTTGGCTCCTGCTATCCTTCCCATCAGGTCTCCTTTGTGGGGAATCGGATAGGTGTCATCTGCAAGAACTGAATTCAAAGTTTTGTAATTTATTACCAGCCTTGGAGTACCTTTGATTTATTCTGCTCTCTTGTTGACGTAGAATCCGTAACAATTCCAGGGACTGTCAAATTCTCTATTCAGTTTTTAGTCTAGGATCTATTGATCTCTTTTTCATAGAGATATTTGTATTCCTTATTCATCGGAATAGCTTGACCCTTATAGGGCTTTCCTATATATCCTTCTTTGTATGGGAGCTGGACAGTGTGCCTCTTCTTGTACGAGAAGGCATTTGGTTCTTTTGACTAGCACGCTTCTTCAATCTATGTCTTTAGTTCTCCAATTTTCCTTTTAACTTGAGGATCTTTCAATTGTTCTTCTACCTTCAGTGTAGATTTCTGATCTTTTAGATCTCTCAGTTTTGCTTCTACTTTATCCAATTCTTGGATAGTTTGGATCATTGTGGAGACTTTGGGATTTGATATAAGGTAACTCAATCCATTTTGTTGTTCCTTTTGATGTAGGAACATAAATGAAATAACTAGCTTTGTTTCCTTTTGATCTAGTCAACTCGTGGGGCTCAACAACTACTAGGAAGATATTTCCTAGAATGCAGTCGATTGGTATTTCTGCTACTGCAAATTTCAAATTGATGCAGTGATGTTCAAAACAAATAGAAGCCTTAGGAACTTCATAATTGAGTGTTTTATTACCCAATCCTACAACTTTTCTTGTTGCAGAAATCCAATATTTTGTTGGTATCACCTTCTTAATTAAAATGTTCACATCAGCACCTGATTCAAGGAGTGTTGTGAGTGAAAACATTTATCCTTTTATGCATATATTTACTTTCACATGATGTTGCTGGTAAGAAATGGCAAGAATTCTCATATCTTGAAACCCAAAAACAGGATCTTTCCTTCCTTCAATGGTTTCAAGATTAGGATTTTGATCTTTAGAATATTCTTCAGTGTTCCATGAAGGAGAATGTTCTTCTACAACTTGTTTTCCTTTCTTAATTTTAGCAATCTAAGATTTCAAAGCAAAGATTTTGGATTTGATATTATGGATCTCTCTACTTACCTCCCCCAAGATGAGTGAACACACCTTGTCTGGATTCTCTTAATGTCACTGGAAAGATCGGGTATTTCTTTCAAAATAAGCATCAACAAATAATGGCTTTTTGCCCGAGTTCCTACAAGAATTGGATTTGAGTTGATCCATGAAGGCTTCAGTTAGCCTGTTTTTCATTTCTCCATCTCCCATTGCTCTAATCTAAGAGAGAATTTTTATCTCATCTTCTTTTGTGGCAGCCATTAGTATTTTTTCCTTTCTGTGGTCTGAGGGACATTCCCTCGGAGCTAGAGTCATTGTATGATTGTGAACTAGAATCATAATGAATATGACAAACAGATTCTTCAGATTTTGGACATGAACAAGATGATGATTCTAAATATGAACAATCTTGTATTTGTGCTTGTAATTCTTCTTTAGATGAAGAACTGTAAGACTCAGAGGATGACTTGTTAAGTTTCTATTGTTGGATTTGGTCTTTGATCACTACATTTGGGCAGCGTTATGTTCTATGAGTGCAAGCACCACACTTCATGCACTGTATCTGTCTTTCTTGTTTGACAGTTTTACCTCTCTGCAATAGGGTTTGGGACTTATTCCCTCTATTCTTCTTTGATTCTTCTCCTTTTGGACATTTTTTGGATGTATGTCTAGTTTTTCCACACAACCAACAAGTGAGTTTGTTCCATTTTTCTTGCCTGGAGGTATGCAAATGAATGTCAGAGGGTTTATAATAGTGTGTTCTTCGAACATACTTATAATAGCCTTTGTTGACTTTAAAGGAGCGGCCTTCATATTGCTACGAAGGCTTTCTTCTTTATTTGTAGACTTTAGTAGTCTGCTTATACTCCTTTTTAGCCTTTTTATTTCGTTTCCTTATCTTGACCAGAGGGTCATCAACTGTGAGTCCATATTTACTACAGATGGACTTTCTGTCTGGAAGCTTTGAAAGTTTTTCCAAAGACTTATTTACTTTGGAAATGGTGCATAAGCGTACCAATGTTTTTATAATGTGATAATAAATCTCACCCCAAGTATATGATTCAAATGGAAACTAGAAAACTTCTTGCAACATGATATAATCAACAAATCTTGATGGAAGAGCAGCAAGATATGCCTGTTTCCATAACAGATTCTTTGAATCTTTCACTTCATAGATTATTTGCATCCAATCTCGGTGAAAGTATTCATATTGTGACATCTTGTGGCACTTGACATTCATGAGGATAACTTCATTCTTATCTACAATCTCCATTTCACTGCCACACCAGTGTTCTAAGATAATGGAGGTTAAAGCTCCAACCATGTTGCTTGTATTTGAGCCATCTAAATTGTGAATCACATATCTTGCTTCATCTTTAAGCACTTCAACTTCCATTTTTATCAGTAATGTTGGAGATGATTCAGTCTCCCACCACCTGAGTGGTGTTCCTGTAAAACACTGAATAATGGTCTTGCATGCTTCAATTTCAGTCTTGCCCCTGAGACACATGAGTTTATATTCTATAAACATCATGTCTATTAATTATGTAATCTGACCAACACTCAGATTATCAATATTCCATTCTCTGTGTGATTCAAGGAAGAAAGTATGAGCTTCAGGAAGCTTGCCTTTTCCTTCAAGATCAGGTGCAAGATATTTATTAAACCTACTTTCCAGAGGTTCATATATGGGAAGAATCTGAGAATCATATTCTTTGTTCTCTTCTTCTTCTTCTTTGAATAAAGAGGCAATGGTAATTTTTTATGTGGCCTATGTTTTTTCTGTAGAGGATGGGGCTACCTATTTAGGAAATAATGTCGGGAATCTGTTGATTGGTTCAACAGGATCTTGAATCTTGATATTTCTTTTGTAGAGAAAAGAAGTGGGAACTGGTTTGTCAATTTTAGATAGGCTCATCTTTTCAACCTTTTCAGTTAAACCAGTGATTAAGCTTTTAGTAGTACCCATGTGGTCTACTATCTTTTCCTTTACTTCTTCTATCTTATCTAAATATTCTTTGGCATAAGATCTAACAAAAAAAGAAGTATATTGTACATCATTGAGGTTTCTATTAACCTCATTCAGATTGAATTGAACAGTGTCAAACTGTTCTTTTATTTCCACATTCTTTGCTGAATTTATTTCTAAGCCTTCTATTACTGTATTGGTCCAGTTGATTTTTTCACCAATATTTTGAATTCTTCCATCTATTCCTAGAGCATTATCATCTTTTTGAACCAAAGGGATGTCCTTTTCAGAATTTTGATTCTCTCCTATGATAATTCCTTGATAAGGGGGAAAAGTGGGTGGAGTTTCTACTCTACTGCTGTCTAAAGCAGTCTAAGCATGTTTGATGGATGATGACGAAGATGATCTGGTTAACATGACTTCAGGGAAAACATTCATTTTCCATTCGTAAAAGGAAATCCAGGAATTTGTGACTTCCATGGAACGTTTCCAATCCTGGGATTATATAATCTTCTCCTCAATGGTATGATTAAGACCAAACTACTTTGCTTCTGGATGGGTGAATAAGTACCAATTCAAATGGCTTTCATCCATTTGGCACTTATTTCTGATTTCAGACAGCCATTCATCAAAGTAAAGAACTTGTGCATCTCCATGGTTGTAGGCTTTTTACATTCATTAGGAATAGGGCCAAATCTGCATGAAGGGATTAGACCCTTTTCTTGCTCTAAATAGCCTAATCCATATTTACGCTTAACTAGCCTCATTGTACTAAACATTTCTATCAATCTAGGATCTTCTCCTTCTAGAGTAAAAATCTCATCCATCATCAAGACATGGTCAGACTTTGGCTCATGAGGAAAAAGGATGTCTGAACATTTTGGATTCGGGCATGGATTCACTGATCTGGAAGAAGGGGCTTCTCCAGTTCTCGGATGATGATTCTCATTGATGACAGATTCAACAAAGGTACATAAATTTACAGTTGATTGGCATTATGGACATTGACTTATAAAGAATTAAAATTGACAAGCTGGGCAAACTCAAATAAAGAAATGTGTTTACAAGAAACTGAACTTGAACTAGTAGTATCAACATTGGATGGATCACGATAAAAACAGGAACTTTTGCAAGCTCTTCCAATTCTTCTGTAATCCGTTGTGGATCTTCTAGGGAAAGATAAAATGACATAGGATTGGTTCTCTTGGATACCTGCAAAGGTTATTATTTTAAGAGCTGGAGGCTTGGGATTGGAAACTACCCAATGTTCAGGGAATGTGAGATCTTGCCAATGGATTGTTTGATGCTCTATTTTCTGATTTTTAGAATCTGTTAGAACAACGACACTTGCTTTTGAATCTCAATTGGGTCTATGCCGTACAACCTGGTATAGGGCATTTGTGTGCGGAAAGCAACCTCTAGTTTGTATGGCTATATTATGTCTTTTCTAGTGCATGTCAAACCTTGTGGTTTCGATCTGCAACTCCAAGATCTAATCTATTGTTTCTTCAAAGACATAGACTGAAAAATTAGGATAACGATCAAAATATACTAGGCCATGTGATAGAGGGACAACTATACCTCCTATTAAGGAATCAGTGTACTTGTTATGAGTAAGATCTCTCACTGTGGCTAGAAGGAAAGTGTTTAGCCCTTGATGGGTCAAACGATTGATTCCTATCCTTATGTATCCTAAGCGTAAATATTTTTTGTTTAGCCTTTTAGCTTTGACCTATAAATTTTTTGGATTCAGAAGAGGGATAGAGCCATTTCGTGATTGAAGTGGAAATATTGGATATCTGCAACAAGAAAAGTTGTAGGATTGGGTAATAAAACGCTCAATTATGAAGTTCCTAAGGCTTCTATTTGTTTTGAACATCACTGCATCAATTTGAAATTTGCAGTAGCAAAAATACCAGCCGACTGCATTTTAGGAAATACATTCCTAGCAGTTGTTGAGCCCCATGGGTCAACCAGATTAAAAGGTAACAAAGTTGGTTATTTCGTTTATGTTCCTACATCAAAAGGGACAACAAAAAGGATTGAGGTACCTTATATCTCAAATCCAAGAGTCTCCGCAATGATCCAGGCTGTCCAACAATTGAACAAGGTAGAAGAAAAGCTGATAGATCTAAAAGATCTAAAATTTACGCTGAAGGTAGAAGAACAGTTGAAAGATCCTCAAGTTAAAAGGAAAATTGGAGAACTAAAGACATAGATTGAAGAAGAGTGCTGCTCAAAAGAACCAAATGCCTTCTGGCACAGGAAGCCGCACACTATCCAGCTCCCATACAAAGAAAAATATACAGACAAGCTTTGTAAGATTCGAGCTATTCCAATGAATAAGGAATACAGAGATCTCTATGAAAAAGAGATCAAACAGCTCCTAGACTGAAATCTCATCAGAGAATCTGACAGTCACTGGAACTGTTACAGATTCTATGTCAACAAAAAATCAGAACAAATCATAGGTATTCCAAGGCTGGTAATAAATTACAAGCCTTTGAATTTAGTTCTTGCAGCTGACACCTGTTGGATTCCTCGCAAAGGAGACCTGATGGGATGGATAGCAAGAGCCAAGATATTCTCAAAGTTTGACTTAAAGGCAGGATTTTGGCAAGTAACTGTTTTAGAAGAAGACAAGTTCAAGATTGCTTTCAGCATTCTTGCAGGCCACTATGATTGGAATGTCATGCCTTTTGGTTGGAAAAATGCTCCATAAAAATTCTATATGGTAATGGATAAAATCTTTAAGCCTTATTTTGACTAGCTTATAGTATACATTGATGATGTTCTAATTTTCTGCAAAAACATCCAAGACCATTTCAAGCATGTCCATAGATTCAAACAAC
This sequence comes from Pinus taeda, assembly GCA_000404065.3. Lineage (NCBI taxonomy): Eukaryota > Viridiplantae > Streptophyta > Pinopsida > Pinales > Pinaceae > Pinus > Pinus taeda. Next base: position 30,772 of record APFE031692569.1, read on the forward strand.
TGGTAAAGCATAATGGTCTAGTTTTAAGCAAGAAAAAGATAGAAGTATTTCAAACTACTATCAAATTCCTTGGCCATACCATTTTCAATGGCCAAATTTCTATGCAAAAGCATGCGTTAGATTTTGCTGACAAGCTCCCAGATGTTATTACAGACAAAAAAAAGCTTCAAATACTTTGGGGTTGTCTAAATTATGTCAGTAATTTCTACAAAGATTGTTCCATAGACAGGAGTCTCTTCAAGAAGAGACTTAAAAAGGAACCACCTCAGTGGATGGAAGAACACACCGGAGCTGTCCAAAACATCAAAGCTAAGGTAAAATCTCTTCCCATTTTATATGTTTTTGATGACAGTGCATTCAACATTGTTGAAAAAGATGCCAACAATATAGGATGGGGAGGTATCCTAAAACATAGAAAAGATGGCACTAAACAAGTCGTCGAGTTGACATCAGGCACTTAAAATCCTGTTGAACAAAATTATTCCACAATTGAGAAAGAAGTAAAAGCTACGTGGAACTGTATTAGCAAGTTTGACATCCATTTGATAAATAAACAGTTCTTGCTGCCAATTGATGCTTCAGCTTGACAAAAGGTTTTAACTAAAGACATCAAAAAGCCAGGAGAGGCCAAATTTACTAGGTGGCAAGCACTCCTCGCAAACTTTGATTTTCAAGTCGAACATATAAAGGGCATGAAGAATTTTTTACGAGATTTTATCAGCAGAGAATTTATCTAGCCAAAAGAACATATCTTGGTCATTATTACTAAATGGGACCAAAACCAAAAACTAGAGGTCCTGCATACAATACCAGACAACCAGGACTAGGAAGAATACAGAGACAAATGGAAGCCAACATGGCAGTTGAGAAATACCAAGGTATTAGATGCCAATCTGCAGGCGCATACTAACATTCAACATCTTGTACCAGAAAGAATGGTGTACCCAAAAGGGAGTAGATGCATAGATGATATGATATATACAAAGGAAAAAAGAGATACATTGTATGTAGAAGATGCCCTTCAAAGAGATTTTCATGATATCTCGAGAATCCGGTCACATGGAGGTATCTGCCGTGGCATTTATGAAAAATATTTCTACATAAACCATACCCTGAATCTTGGCCTATGCCTACCCAAACTTCTGCACTATGGCCACGAGAGATCCTAAGTGAATCTTTCCAGACACTGAGTATGATTTTGTGGCATATGAACAGCTATGGTGGGATTTTTTGAATGTAGATGAAAAAGAAGAAACCCATTATACTAAATTAAAATTTAGTACAATGGGGATAATGCAAAGAAATCAGCAATGTGAATGGCTACAAAAATGGCTCTATCCCTCTTTCTTAAAATCCATAAAGACAATTGGAAACCTGACCTCGGTAACATGTTGAAAAGGCTTGTTAATAGGTAGCGTTCGTGGCCAACCGGGAGGGTTTTTTTTATAATTTTTTGGCATTTTATGAAATAAGAAAATCTGAATAAAGTTCATAAATTCAAAATACATTATTAAATAAGTATATTAGCATATATTTATTTTAAATATTGATTTAATATGAGACAAGGGGATCAAATTTCTTCATATGCAAAATACAATGTATAATTTTCATTCTTTA